>JAJOOH010024130.1:0-41884 GCA_029582605.1 Solanum gracilifrons | reverse complement strand
GTCTGGGAGGGGTTTCAGTGTTGAACCACGGACCACCAGCACGGGCCGTGGTCTGACCTACGGTCTGTGGATGGCAACCGTGGGTTGCACCTGAAACTTCTCAAAATCTGCATTTTTGGTCTGTTTCGAATACGGGGTGTTACAATCACCATAGAGCAACACAACTACCCTTACGTGACATTCATTTTCAAGCCCCGCACCCCTAAATTACATGTCACTTCATAGATTTTCTAAAAAACTTGTATTATTGTGACTGTTGATAGCCAAATTATTTTATTAAATTGGTCGAATCATCCACACACTTATTTTTTTACTACAACAAATGAATGATTTTACAATACAAATTTCTTGATTGAATTTTCTACCATATAGCATAATTTGTGGGTTTTGACCCCAACTCTTAGTTGGATATTTTTTTTATCGACAACGATCGCTTACTATGTTAATCCATTTTGTATAGTACTTTGAGAATTATCAAGTATGAAAATTTGATGCGGCCTATGCAAAGTCCTTACCAAAGAAGAGGAAGGGCACAGTTTGGAACTGCGGGGTAAAAGTGTGCAAAGCCACTCGGGTGCTATAAATGATTCTTTAGGCACTAAGGGAAATCAGGATGACACGTAGAAGCTATGGATGAAACATAGTATTGATGCCTTATACATAATCAGGATGACATGTACAATCTTATTTTTATTGCCCCATGATTTGGATGTTTTTGAAACTCTTGTATTTTCATTGTTAATGTTCAAGGACTGATTTTGTTCAATATCAATTTCTAAAATAGTACTTTTGATAATAAATGTTTTTTGTGCTAATAATGCCAAGAAGAAATTTGTGCGGTTACACTATTGAATGATCATTTTAGATCTTGTGTTGACTAGCTGTGTTTTCATATGAGCTTTTCAATGAACATTACACATAAGCTTTAGATCTTGTAGGGCCATGCTAAATAATTGTGTCTGGAATTTTTTGTGTGGTAAAGCTTAACTTGAAAGCATGCTTGTTAAATCCTCAAACTTTCCATGTTAATCTGATTTTCTAGCTTTGGTTAACGACATAAATCGTCTTCGGCACAAATGTTGAGAGGGAAACCAAATGTTCTTACCCTTTTGTGACTACCTTCTGAGGGTGTGCAACCATTTTGATACCTTATGAGCCTAAACCGTTTGTTGGCAACAATGTTGAAAAAATTTGAGCTAAATTGTCCCTAACTTCTAACCCATAAATCATTTTCTAAGCATTAGTTTGTTTGTATAGACGACTTAGGCCAAAAACCTAAGTCGAGGTGTGGAAAGGAAGGAGGAAAGAAAGGCAAGCGGAAGGAAATACAGAGGAAGTGAGACTCAATTTTGAAGTGTGTTAAGAAAAGAAGGAACCCCTCCTTATTAAAAAAGATGAGCAATAATTAAAAAATGAATCGAAAGTGAATGTTTGAGGAACTAAATGGGGTATAAATTAAATTGTATAAAAAATTGAAGTACGAGTATCCAAAGGAAAAAAAAAGGAAAAAACATCAAAATAGGTGAATATGAGTACAACATTGTTTTGAAAAGGTGCAATAATTGAGCTAAATGGACTAGAATTTTACCCTCAGCCACATTTACAAGCATAAAATACCCTTAAGATCTCCCATGAACTAGGTTATGGGTCGATTTGAAAATATTGGCAAACTTATGGGATCAAGATTGCATGTATGTCTCTTTCAGAGAGAGAGTTGTATTGATTCCTCACTTGTTTATTTGATTGCTTTGTGAGAACACATAATCATTCTTGATATGAGAGCATTTGAATGCAGTTGTTGAAACATGGTTATGGATTATATAAGAAGCTATAGTGAGCTTCAGCTTGGATTAATACCAGCTAGTCATCATTTCAAGCATATTATATTATGATTAAGTGTTGCATTTCATTGAGAGTCTTCTTATAGTAGCACTTGCATGTTAAATCTCATTAAGAATTGTTGTAGACATCTTTGTTGAACTAATTGTGTTCTTAAAATAATTGAGGACAAGCAACAATTTAAGTTATGGGTGGTGATAAGTGTTAGATTTACACTTATTTTATCCCTTTGTAGTTCAATAATTAGTGTCCTCAACGCCTAATTATGGCTCATTCTAATGATATTTTTATGATTTATATATATGAAGGCTAAAGGACAAGGAAAGCATGAATAGAAGGCCAAATTGATTAAAAATGTGTAGACTCCACACTAGGAGTCGCTTAACCGAAAGGGCGGATCTCCCAACATGCACGACCTCGTCCAAAGTGACATTGCTCATAACTTGAATTAATTGAGGCAGGTCATGTAACACCACGTATTCGAAAAGAGCCAAATAACAATTTTCTAGAAAAGTTGCAGGTGGCAACCACGAGGACCACCCACTGCCCATGGAAGGGACCACGGACTGTAGGTGTGGTCCGTTAGTGGCCGTGCCTAACGAAGGTTTGAAGGCTTAGGACCATGGCCTGACCTATGGACCATTGGTTAGACCATGGTCCATGGTTGGAGCCCGTGGTTCACTAGCCAATAATCCACTTTTTGACCACCATCGACGGCCATCCAGGATAGACTGTCGGTTTGTCCATGGTCCGTCGACTTGTGGCAGTAGGTCATGGTATGACAGTTAAGTTTAAGGGTAATTTGGTCTTTAACTAATTATCTTATATCTATACTACATCATTTTTTCTTATGTATAAGGCCCTATATTAGTATTGTAACCCCCAAATTCAACCCAATTAAGTCATTCTTCCAAAGTCACAAAAGAAGATTAATTCTCCTCTCCAAAATATTTCTCTCTCTAGAAAGTTGAAGAAAAAGAAGGGTTCAACCTAGGGTTTCAAGGCAAGCCTTTATTTTCATCATTGAAGATAAGCATTTGGCTTTGAGGTATAATAGTTTTCATCCATGGATTTCTTCTATTCATAGAGTTCCGAAATTACTCTATTTCCAAGTTAGAAATCCCCAATTGAGTTAGGGTTATCTTCAATTGTCAAGGGTTCACTATATTATTGATTTAAATGATTGAATTATGATCTTGTCACGAGCCTGGATTATCCCCTAGAAGTAACACGGCGTACTTGACCCCGAAGGGAACTCATACAAGCCTTATAGAATACATGAACATAAAAGCATAGGAAAATAGTGCGGAATTTAAAACTTTTCTTTCCAATCGAAGTCTCTTATAAAATGAAAGAGAATCTATGATACTATGTCGCAAACCATTTATTCTACTTGGAATAAAACTCTCGAAATACAATCTCAGGGACATAGCCCTTACAACCAAAGTCTAAAACATAAATGAAAGACAATAAGGAGATATGGTCAAGCCCTCGAATACAATGAGGACTCACCAATCTTCTTTTACTAGATCTCCTATGAGCCTAGCCACGAGGATGGAATCCAATATCTCCAAAGCTTACACTTATAGAAAATGTAGAAAGATGGGGTTAGCACAAAAAGTACTAAGTATGGAAGCCATGCACAAAAACCTTAAAACATGCATAAAAAGGGGCATTTCATTTGAAATCATACATTTTAAATAGTTGGAGAATGCAACCAATAAGGCAACTCACATATATTTCATTATAACATGACATATATCATTATAATACCAAGCAAAGTCTCCAGCATCAACTTTATACAAATCCCAATCATCACAATACATACCCTCCAAGCACAAAATAATAGACAGTCAAATACCAAGATTATCTCATCATGAAGTAATCATCAAATAAGCAACCTCTAAGAAACACTTGTGCAATGTATGATTGGTATCCCATAATACCAACCCAACTAAGTACTGCTTTGAAGCTACCTTAGTCATACACTTCAATCTTAGACCTCATTATAAGCAATAGCCCTAAATAAGGAAATAGTCATGTACATTACTTGAATTATAAGAAAAGTCATTTATAACAACTATCTATTCAATTAACATGCTTACATTCAAATCTCATCATAATATAAATAAACTGTCCCATGCCATCCTACTAAGTCTACTTGTGCAATGTGGAAGTGAAGTCCCATACCCCCACTCCTACTAAGTAAAACTCATTTAGAAGTCATAGTATAGTTCATGTCTCATTCATTATCTTTATTATATAGGGAAAGTAGCCATAACCGACATAGACCATGCGAGCTAAATGGAATCCGGTGTCGTGTAACCCCACACCGAAACAAGGTGTCCTATTTTCCTAAGGTAGAACTAAATGTATAGCTATAAGGTTGATCCACTAGCTAAGGGCCTATGTAGGCACATAATTATAAGATAGGGAGATTGCTTCTAGAAACCCTACCTCTTGCATTGGCGGAGGATCTTCCATCTCATGAGTTTACTTTAGATGACCCGACGTATTGCATTGCCGGAAGGGCCTTTACCTCAATGTCTATATCCACTCGGTACTAAGCATTATTTCCAAAATTAGACATCCTTAGTCTTGAATTATATTTACATGTGTGAAAGAGTTCTCTACCCTTCATTCAATACAGTTCATAAAATAACTCATAGATTCATTAAAGTGAGAATGTACTTTGAACTTTAGAATCATAATTAGTATGTGAGAATAATTTTCACACCATGATCATGTGTTCTCATGAGGATGGACTTTCACAATAGGATCATCAAGGTCATGTACATTTTATGCATACTAGTGTGTAAAGGTGCAAATGAGAACTATACTTTCAATTAACACCATTGACACATCATGATCATGTTTATGCATGGAGTATGTGTGTAATTGTCCTTGCAATGACACAACAACAACATTATCATCATCCTAGACATTCCATTCATAATCAAGTGTAGGGGTAAGGTAGGAATGGCCTTTCAACATTATCACAATATACCCAATAATCATAGGACTTTCACTTTCTAAATAAATCATAAGCTCACACACAATCTTGTCAACATGTACAAACCTTCATAATATGCCCTTCAAGGGGTATGTACCAACTCATCCCAAACATTTAGCAATAGCACATTAGATAAGGAAATACCATGATACAACAACTCATTAATACCTTAATCTCACCATGATTGGCACTTTATACTTCTAGTATTCATAAACATGCATATGATATCAGGATCAAGTCAATTCATATTTAGAAGAATTACCCTAAACCAATTCAAGTCTAGGTGATCTAATCTAAGGCATTAGATGAAGAAAATCATCATTCTTGGAGGATCACATTGAAACCCTCAACTAGCATCTTTCATGGCACAACCCTAGACTTTATCAATTCACCTTAGAAATCTTAGGTTAATCAAGTAAATATGTAATATCACAGTTAGATCATGCAATTACATCATAAGTAACTTACATTCAATCAATTGGACCAACTTGCAAAACCATCACATAATGTAAAGAAGGACCATAGCTAGGGTTGGGGGTCTCATGGATTCTTGAAGGATTTCGAGTTAAAATCATATAAAATGAATCATACATTCATAAACAAACATCATTCAACCTTTAAAATCAACTTTAAAAGGAATCCATGGAGTTGAGTTGAAACCCTAGCTAATTATATTTTCTAGAATTGAGTTAAAAGCTTTTGAAAGGGCTCCCTGGGTGATAGCTTCCCAAGGATGAAGAACTCACATACCTTAGGTGTAGAATCCTTCCAAATTTGTACTGAAAATCTCCTTCCTTCAAGCTTTGCTTGATATCTTTCTTTGTTCTTCAGTGGAGGTTGTAGAGAGAAATTTTTTTGAGAGAAGAGTAGTTGGGTTTTGATTTGGGGTCTTGGGTTATAATGATTTAATGAGGTGTTTATGGACTTAAAATAATTTATATACATGTATAATTACCATATTAAACGACCCCTAATGGAAAATAATTAAAAGGGAATTAGTTGGAAATCACTTACCTTGGCTGGGATGTTTGGACAGCTTATAGGTGCACACCACGAGACCCCATCCACGGACCGTGGATAGGACCACACCCCTTACTGTGGGGTCATGGTTTGGGTCTGCAACATGGATTAGGTGGACTTGACCTACAGAGCAAGACCTACGGGGCATCAGTTGATCTACTGGTCGTAGATGGCCATCCGTAGGTCACACATTTTTGACAGCTTTTAACTTTAAGGGGCAGTCTTGGGGTTAGGCTTTAGGGTCCCCCTCAAGGACCCTTGGTTGGTCCTTGAGGGGTTGTATCTTGACGTTTAACCCCTAGGCACCTCAAACTAAGCTCGGGAAGTCAATATACAACCTACAACCAAACATCAAACTCATAAGCTCACACGTTAGGCTCTAGTTTCAGCTACTAGTTTCCATTAGACTCTAGCTTGGTCTTACTAGATTTCTCGGTTGTTACATTATCTCCCCCTTAGAAACATTTGTCCTCGAATATCACTTGAAACACTTTTTGTAATTAAAGACTCAGGACTAGCAGCCCAATCATGCATGAAACATCACAATAATGAACAACTTAAAATACATTATTCACAATGTGCACTTATTCAAGGAGGAAACATCAACTTCAACTCAATTTGTTCAATGAAATATAAAGAAGTATGAACTATATCTAAACAACCTATTTATGCATGAGATTCTCATCACTTGTCATGTTCAAGGAGGAACTACCATCTCATAACAAAAACATGTCCATATATTCTTCTCATGAAGTACAATAGGCAACTCTTACTCAAAGCACCAAAACATGAGGGAAACAATTCACATAAACTCATTTTCTTTGAAAACACAAGTTTTTGTTAACATGTATCATATAAAGAAGTCATGAAAACATATAAGCACATAACAATAATTTAGCTAGGCATACCATCTCCCCCTTAGGAGTGAACCTATACCATCACTTCTAAACATATTAATCACATAGTCATAGGAAGTATTGCATTTTCTCATTAAAAGCAAGCTCAACACAATCAACGCGGAGCCCATGTGTCATTTCATCAAAAACACAACAAAGCATGTTCATCACATCATCTCATGAAGTCAAATATGCCATCGCCATACTAGAATGCACAACAACATGAGGAACATGTAAATAATAAAAAATCCATTTTATGCAAAGTAAGAATCGTTCAAAAACATGCACAACATATGAAGATCATGGAAATTTCTAAAACACTCATGACTCCTAGACACAAAACAATCCCCAAAAAGGAGCTCTTGGTCTCAAACTAGAATAGGAATAGAAGAAAACATGAGGATATTGGGACTCTCAATCAATGTTGCAACTCAAGCACGTGATTTCCCTCTTCGGAGTAAGCCCCTTTTTACAAAATCCTCAATTACTAATTCTTTCCACAAACTCAAAGCATTTCTAACACCCATTATAACGTTACCGGGATCTAAAACTAATAAAGGTCTAATAATCATACATTCAAGTCGTACCAAGGTTAACAAAAGTAACTCTATGGGACAAGGAAATTATAGGACACACATGACATTCAAGATTCCACAATCATGAAATGAGTCAATGAGAATTTATAATCTAAGTCTAGAGGAGAAATAGAAGGAAAATTAAGGATATTGGGACATCTCATTGGCCCTTGGTCTCCCAAATAAGCACCTTCAATTAAAACCCTTATTAAAATACCACTCCTCAATATTTTCCTGAAAGCATTTTCTTATTCTTCTATTTCGTAGCTTGCCGGTCTAAGATGCTAATTGGTACTTCTAAATTAGAGATGTTCTCATCTAAGCATTCTTGTTCACAAGAAACCTTACCAACACCACTCAAATTCTCATATGAGCCTACCAAACGGACTAAACTCCTCAAACTCACTACACTTTTTAAGGTGAGAATTTCAAGCAAGCCTAACTCATGAACATCAAGGACACTCAATGACTTTACCAACTAAGCACAATATCCCCCAGTTGGGGTAAGCCTATACAAACTCTTTAGAACATCACTTCTTTCAATTCTAAGGTCGGAGCAAGTCATAACTAAACCTTCACACTCATCACGCAATATGATTCTAAATCATGGAGGAATACACTTTTATCCACTTTTAAAGGAGTTTACTCACTCAACCCCTCTAGGGATCACTTAAACACCACTATTCATCAAAATTCAACACATCGTAGAACTCATTATGGCTATGTTGGGTTATACCAACAACTACATATGGCCATAATTAACCCCATGAATACTAAGGACAACAAAAAATTCATCATATCCAACTTATCAAGTCACAAAAGACAAGTACTACCAGAATAGAAATAAGCATGAAACACATACCGGGAGCAACATTAGGAGGATACTCTTGTTCACCTGTAGCTTGAAAAGCATCGGGCCTAATTTTTTTCCCTTTCTTTTCCGCTAGTGGCAAGTACCAGGCAATCTCTTATTTTTTGGTCACTCCTACGACATCCATAACAATCATTTGTACCGGCTATAAACTTACCATCATGTTTCTTTCCACACCTTGCACAAGCAGGCCTAATCACATAAGATCCACTACCACTAACTCCTTGAGATTTTGGGGTAGACACCTTCTTTTGGTTAATCTTAGAGGGGATATTGGAAGAGCTTTGACAATAAGGCCCTTCTTGTGAGGAGTAATCCTCTTCAAGCCTATACCTCTTTGTTCCTTTAGACCTCTCTTCAAGTTTCTCCTTTTCAAACCGTTGAGCACGAATCACAAGAGGATCCATATCCATATCATTCTCAAGCATAACCACAACACATTCCCTTATCATCAAGTCGGATAAACCCGACACAAACTTACTCAACTTAATCTTAGTGTTGGCCACTATGAATGGAACATATCTTGACAACCTAGTGAGCGCCTGAGCATACTCCTCAACACTCAACCTACCTTGACGAAGGTTAACAAATTCAAGTGTCTTAGCCTCTCTCAGTTCTAAAGGGAAAAACCTATCAGCGAACCCATTCTTAAATCTTTCCCACTCCATGTGGCCCGTTTCTACCGGCCTCGGTCCTTTCCATTGAATAAACAACATTAGAGCAACATCCTTCAATTGGTAAGCGGCCAATTCCGCCTTCTCTACCGGTGTTACTCCTACAATGTTCAACACCCTAGACACCATTTCTATAAACTGTAGAGGATCTTCCTCCATCTTTGACTAATAGGAATCTGGAATCTCTATCCCGAGTTGAGCCAACCAATGGAAACCATACCTAATCATCTCATTTGACATTAAGTCAATAAGAACTTAAGTATATTGAGAAAAAGCTCCTTGATCATCATAGTGTTCTTCAAACCCACCAGTGCAAGCTTTTTGAGTATTCATACGTTGTAGATCACCGGATAAGGACTAAAACAAAGACTCTATAAGGTTAAACTCTATCGCAAGACTCGAAGAATGAAGAAGGGAAGTTTTTCCTAACATCTGATAGCCTCCTATTCATAAAATGTGGCGCACTTTACATTTATGAACAAGACTCTACTAGATGTGGTTTGAGACATCCTAAAAAAAAACCATCCCAAAAACGTTATGCTCTGTTACCACGTTTTTCATGACCCCGGGTTACCCCCTAGAAGTAACAGATTGTACTTGACCCTGAAGGGTCGCATACAACCCTCATATCATACATGAACATAAAAGCATAGGAAAATAGTGTTGAATTTAAAAAATTTCTTTACAATCGAAGTCTCTTATAAAATGTAAGAGAATCTATGACATGATGTGTGAAACCATCTATTATACTTCGAAATAAACTCTTGAAATACAATCTTAGGGACATAGCCCTTACAACCAAAGTCTAAAATATAAAAGAAAGACAATAAGGACATATGGTCAAACCCTCGAATACAATGAGGACTCACCAATCTTCTTCTTCTCGATCTTCTATGAACCTGACCACGAGGATGGAATCCAATATGTCCAAATCATACACTTATAGAAAATGTAGAAAGATGGGGTTATCACAAAAAGTACTAAGTATGGAAGCCATGCACCAAAACCTTAAAACATGCATAAAAAGGGACATTTTATTTGAAATCATGCTATATGCCATTTTTGAACATCATCTTTGAAATAGTTGGAGAATGCAACTAATAAGGCAACTCACATATATTTCATTATAACATGACATATATCATTATAATACCAAGCATAGTCTCCAGCATCAACATAAGACAAATCCCAATCATCACAATACATACCCTCCAAGCACAAAATAATAGAAAGTCAAATACCAAGATTATCTCATCATGAAGTAATCATCAAATAATCAACCTCTAAGAAACACTTGTGCAATGTATGCTTGGCATCCCATAATACCAACCGTACTAAGTACTCCTTTGAAGCTACCTTAGTCATGCACTTCAATCTTAGACCTCATTATAAGCAATATCCCTAAATAAGGAAATAGTCTTGTACATTACTTGAATTATAAGGAAAGTCATTTATAACAACTATTTATTCAATATATATGCATACATTAAAATCTCATCATAATATAAAGGAAGCGTCCCATGATATCTTACTAAGTCGACCTGTGCAATGTGCAAGTGAAGTCCTATACCCCCACTCCTACTAAGTAAAACTCATTAAGAAGTCATAGTATAGTTCATGTCTTATTCATAATCTTTTTTATATAGGGAAAGTACCCATAACCGACATAGATCATGTGAGTTACATGGAATCCGATGTCGTCTAACCCCACACTGAAAGAAGATGTCCTACTTGCCTAAGGTAGAACTGAATATATAGCTATAATGTGGATCCACTAGCTAAAGTCCTATGTTGGCACATAGTTATGAGATAGGGAGATTGCTTCTAGAAACCCTACCTCTTGCATTGATGGAGGAGCTTCCATCTCATGAGTTTACTTTAGATGACCCGATGTATTGCATTGATGGAAGGGACTTTACCTCATTGTCCATATCCACTCGGTACTAAGCATTATTTCCTAAATTAGACATCATTATTCTTGAATTGTATTTATATGTGTGGAGGAGTGCTCTACCCTTAATTCAATACAATTCATAAAATAACTCATAGATTCATTAAAGTGAGAATGCACTTTCCACTTTAGAATCTTAATTAGTATGTGAGAATAACTTGCACACCAAGATCATGTGTTCTCATGAGGATGGACTTTCAGTCAACAAAGTAGGATCATCATAGTCATGTACATTTCATGCATTATAATGTGTAAAGGTGCAAATGAGAATTATACTTTCAATAAACACCATTGATACATCATTATCATGTTTATGCATGGAGTATGTGTGTTTGTCCTTGCAATGACACAACCACAACATTATCATCATCCAAGAAAATTCATTCATAATCAAGTATAGGGGTAAGGGAGGAATGGCGGCCTTTCCACAATACCATAATATACACAATAGTCAGAGGACCTTCTCTTTCTAAATGAATCATAAGTGCACACACAATCTTGTCAACAAGTACAAACCTTCATAATATGCCCTTCAAGGGCTATGGACCAACTCATCCAAAACATGTAGAAATAGCACATTGGATAAAGAAATACCATGATCCAAAAACTCATCAGTACCTTAATATCACCATGATTGGCACTTTATACTTCAAGTATTCATAAACATGCATAAAATATCATGATCAAGTCAATTCATGTTTAGAAGCATTACACTAAACAAATTCAAGTCTAGTGACCTAATCTAAGGCATTACATGAAGAAATTCATCATTCTTGGAGGATTACATTTAAACCCTCAACTAGAGGTTTCATGGATCAACCCTAGACTATATCAATTCACCTTAGAAATCTTAGGTTAATCAAGTATACATGTAAAATCACACTTATATCATGAAATTATATCATAATTAACTCACATTCAATCAATTGGATCAACTTGCAAAACCATCACATAATGTAACGAAGGACCATAGCTAGGGTTCGGAGTCTCATGGATTGTTTAAGGATTTAGAGTTAAAGTAATATAAAATCAATCATAAATTCATAAACAAACACCATTCAAACTTTAAAATAAACATTAAAAGGAATCCATGGAGTGGAGTTGAAACCCGAGTTACTTGAGTTTTGTAGAATTGAGTTAAAAGCTTTTGGAAGGGCTCCTTGGATGATATCTTCCCAAGGATGAAGAACTCACATACCTTAGCTGTAGAATTCTTCCAAATTTGTATTCAAAATCTCCTTCCTTCAAGTTTTCCTTGATCTCTTTCTTTGTTCTTCAATGGAAGTTCTAGAAAGAAGATTTTTGGAGAGAAGAGTAATTGGGTTTTGATTTGGGGTCTTGAGTTATAATGATTAAATGAGGTGTTTTTGGAATTAAAATACTTTATATACATGTATGATTACCATATTAAAAGACCACTAAAAATGAATTAGTTTGAAATTACTTACCTTGGCCAAGATGTTCGGACAACTTACATGTGCACACCACGAGACCCCTTCTATAAACCATGGATGGGACCACACCTCGTACTGTGGGGTCATGGTTTGGGTCTTCAGCATGGACTTGGTGGCCTTGACCTACGGAGCAAGACCTGTAGAGTGTCAATTGACCTACTGGTAGTAGATGGCCATCCGTGAGTCACATATTTTTGACAGCTTTTTGATTTAAGGGGCAACCTTGGGTTTAGGCTTTAGGATCTCCCCTCAAGGAACCTTGGTTGGTCCTTTGGGGGTCGTACCTTGACTTTTAACCCCTAGGCACTTCAACCTAAGCTCGGAAAGTCAATATACAGCGTACAACCAAACATCAAACTCAAAAGCTCACACGTTACGCTTTAGTTTCACTTACTAGTTTCCATTAGACTCTAGCTTGGTCTTACTAGATTTATTGGTTATTACAGATCTGTTATGTATGAATTGATGAAATACTTTGAATTCTATGATGATATCCCATGAACCCATGTAATCCCCATGTTTTTATGTTATGAGAATATGATGTGGGATTTTGATTATAAAGGAAGAGTTTTATGAAATCTAGCATGTATTGACATAATTACATGAATTTATAATGAAATCCATATATAACCCATGTTTTCTAAATGTTGATGATTAAAAGTGGGTTTTGAACCATGAAAATTATGCATGTTCTTATGAAATCTATGCAAATGTTTTACGGATGTTTTGAGAGTAAAGTATCAATGATGTTGTTGTTAATGTGTTAGTGAAAGTATTTTCTCATAAACACATGAAAACATGATGTGAAAGGTTTTCTCACATAATAAAGAGTTCTAAGGTTGAAAGGTCTGCTCACCTAATTGAATCAAATATTAATATCTATCCTAGTGAGGTTGCAGTTCCCGTGAACCCAAATATGGGTACAACGACATCTAGACTGAAGGACTTCACTAAGATTAATCCTCCAGAGGTTCATGGTTCTAAGGTTGAAGAAGATCCTTAAGAGTTCATTGATGAGGTTTATAAGGTTTTGATGATCATGAGACTGATGCCGGTGGAAAAGGCAGAGTTGGCCGCTTATTAACTAAAAGGTGTTGCTCAAATATTGTACAACCAATGGAAAGAAGGGAGACCAAAAGATGTGGGTCATATTGATTGGGAGAAGTTTAAGGCTAGTTTTCTTGATAGGCTATTTCCCCTTGAGATGAGTGAAACCAAGGTTCTTGAGTTTATCAACCTTCGACAAGGGAATATGAGTGTGAAGGAATATTCTCTAATGTTCACAGAATTATCGAACTATGCTCCAACAATGGTTGTGGATTCAAGGGCATGGATGAGTAAGTTCATTCCGGGTGTGTTCAAAATAGTGGTTAAAGAGTATCATCCCGCCAAGCTCAATAATGACATGGACATCTCTCATATCATGGCTCATGAACAATAGATTGCAGAGGAGAAACTTAAGGAAAAGTCTAAAGAGGTAAAAAGGGCTAAGACTGGTGATGGTAATTTCTCTCATGCATTGTCAGAAGTACATGGTCGTCCTGTATTTCAGCAAAGGTTTTTCGGTCAAGGTTCTTTCAATGATCCTCCTAAGTTCAACAAATATAGGGTGTCTAACCCTAAGCCTCAAGGAGGGAATAGTAATGGATCTTCATTGCCCATGTCTACTTCTACTAAGTGTGTAAAGAAGCATGAGGATAAGTGTGTAGCCGGCACATTTGGTTGCTTTAATTGTGGTAACAGTGGTCATAAAATGAGATATTCTCCGATGATTATGGTTAAAGGAAGAGAGGGCAAGAAAGATTCTTCTAGTGGTTCGGGTCCCAATGCTCCTAAGAAAAACCGATTCGATGCACTACAGACTCGTGGTGAACAAGAGCGTTCTCCCGATGTGGTTACCGATATGTTGAAAGCTTTTCAACTTGATGTTTATGCTTTACTTGATCCCAGTGCTACCTTGTCTTTTGTTACGCCATATGTGGTTGTGAGGTTTGATGCTCTTCCGGATGTATTGTTAGATCTTTTTTCTGTCTTTAATCCTGTTGTTGATTCTATTGTGGCTAAGAGGGTCTATAAAAAGTGTCTCATTTCCTTTGCCCCATAAAATTACTCATGTTTACTTGGTAGAGCTTGATAAGCTTGATTTTAATTGTATACTTTGTACGAATTGGCTGCATTCATATTAAAATTCTATTGATTGTAGAACTTGTGTAGTCAAGTTTCAATTCTCGAATGAGCGTATCCTAGAGTGAATGGGGGAAAATTCTATGCCGAAGGGTCAGTTTGTTTTTTGTCTTAAATCTAGGAAGATGATTTCTAAGGATTGCATTTACCATCTAGTTAGGGTGAGGGGTGTGGATTCTGAAACCTCTACTCTTGAGTCGGTCCCATTGTAAATGAGTTACTGGAAGTGTTCCCAGATGACTTATCCGATATTCCTCCCGAAAGGGAAATAGACTTCGGTATTGACCTTCTCCTAGATACGCAACCTATTTTTATTCCTTATTACCCTATGGCTTTGGCATAACTAAAGGAGTTGAAAGAACAATTGAAAGATTTGTTGGATAAGGGTTTCATCCGACCTAGCATTTCACCATGGGGCTCCAATTTTGTTTATTACAATGAAAGATGGTTCTCTTCGCATGTTTATGGACTATCGTCAATTGAACAAGGTGATCATTAAGAATAAGTATCCTCTCCCACGGATAGATAATTTATTTTACCAACTTTAAGGAGCAAGTTATTTCTCTAAGATTGACCTTAGATCGGGTTATCAACAATTAAGGTGAATGAGGATGATATTTTAAAGATGGCTTTCCGAACTCGGTATGGTCATTATGAGTGTTTTGTAATTTTGTTTGGGTTGACTAATGCTTCGGTGACGTTTATGGATTTGTTGAATAGATTGTTTAGACAATAAATTGATATGTTTGTGATTGTGTTCATTGATGATATATTGATTTATTCAAGAAGTGGGACTGAGCATATTGATCATTTGAGGATCGTGTTGCAAATTCTTAAGGACCAACAACTCTTTGCAAAGTTTAACAAATGTGAGTTTAGGCTAATAGTTGTAGCTTTCCTCGGTCATATTGTTTGAAGTGAGGGTATTGAGGTATATCCTAAGAAGACGAATGCGGTCAAGAGCTGGCCTAGACCTCTAACTCCTTCGAATATTAGAAGTTTTTTGGGTTTGTCCGGTTCCTATACAACGTTTGTTGAGGGGTTCTCTTCAATTGCCTCTCCTTTGACGGCTTTGACTCAAAAGAAAGCTAAGTTCATATAGTCTGAAGCGTGTGAGAAAAGTTTCCAAGAATTGAAGGATAGACTTACTTCCGCTCCAGTGTTTACTTTATAGGAAGGGATCGATGGGTTTGTGATTTATTGTGATGCCTCTAGAATTGGGCTAGGGTGTATGCTTATGCAAAATGGGAAAGTTATTGCCTATGCCTCAAGGCAACTTAAGATTCATGAGAAGAATTGTCCTACCCATGACCTTGAACAAGCGGCGGTTATCTTTGCCTTAAATATTTGGAGTCATTACTTGTATGGTGTGCATATAGATGTGTTTACCGACCACAAGAGTTTGTATTATGTGTTTAATCAGAAAGATCTAAACCTTCGCCAAAAAATGTGGCTTGAATTATTGAAAGATTATGACATGAGTGTTCTCTATCACCTTGGAAAGGAAAATATGGTGGTGGATGCTCATAGTCGATTATTTATGGGAAGTGTAGCTCATATTGAAGAAGAAAAGAAAGAGTTGGTTTGAGATGTTCTTAAATTGGCCCGATTGGGTGTTCGGTTATTGGACTCTACCAACGATGGTGTTATGGTCCACAATGGTTTAAAATAGTCTTTAGTGGTGTATGTGAAAGGCAATGAAGGTTTTAATCCAATTTTGGTCGAATTAAAAGAAGCGGTGCTAAAGAAATCCGTTGAGGCTTTTTCCCAAAGGGGAGATGGTGTACTTAGATATCAAGGTCCTTTGTATGTTCAGATGTTGATGACTCGAGGGAGAAGATTTTGACAGAAGCCTATAGTTTATGGTATTCCATTCACCCGAGACCTACATAGATGTACCGTGATTTCTGGGAGGTCTATTGGTGGAATGTGATGAAGAAGGATATTGCAAAATTTGTGACTAAGTGTCCTAATTGTCAGAAACTGAATGTTGAGCATTAGAAACATAGAGGTTTATCCCAAGACATCAGTATTCCTACTTAGATGTGGGAAGATGTGAATATGGACTTTATTGTTGGTTTGCCTCGCACCCAGTGACAACATAACTCGATTTAAGTTATAATTCGATCGAATGACGGAATTTGTTCATTTTATTCCCATCAAAGTTTCCTATATGGCGAAGGACTATGCCAAGTTATACTTGAGAGAAATGGTAAAGTTGTATGAATTGCCTTTGTCCATTATTTCCGATTGTGGTACCAAATTTACTTCTCAATTTTGGAAGTCTTTCCAAAAGGGTCTTGGTACTCTTATTAAGCTTAATACAACCTTTCATCCCCAAATTGATGGGCAAGCGGAGCGTACTATCCAAACTTTGGAAGATATGTTAATAGCTTGTGTGATTAATTTTAAAGGTGATTGGGATGACTATTTGCCATTGATTAAGTTAGATTATAACAACAATTATCACTCCAGTATTGTTATGGCTCCATTTGAGGCATTATATGGTAGGAGGTGTAGATATCCAATAGGATGATTTGACATGGGTGAAGTTGCCCTAAAAGGTCCCGAGTTGGTACATGAGGCCATAGAGAAAGTTTGACTTATTAGAGAAAGGTTAAAAACATCTCGAAGTCGGCAAAAAACATATGTCGATGTAAGGAAAAGAGATCTTGATTTTCATGTTCATGATTGTGTTTACTTGAAAATTTCACCCCATCAAGGGTGTAATGTAGTCTTTTAAGATAGGGAAGCTTAGTCCCCGATATGTAGGCCCATATCAGATTTTGAGACGTGTTGGTAAGGTTGCTTATGAGCTAGATTTGCCAAATAAGTTGGCATCGGTGCATCCAGTTTTCCATGTCTCTATGTTAAAGAAATATGTTGGTGATCTAACATCTATAGTTCGCTTAGATTGTTTGAGATTTAAGGAGAATCTTTCTTATGAGGAAGTTCAAATTAAGATTTTTGACCGGCAAGTCAAGAGGTTGAGAAATAAAAGAATATCTTCCGTGAAAGTGTTGTGGAGGAATTAGTTAGTTTAGGGTGCTACTTGCGAGGCCGAGACAGATATGATGTCCCGATATCCTCATCTATTTTCTTCTACTCCTACTCTAACTTGTGGTAATAAGGTCCTCATGGTTTGTTCTTTGTTTTGGAGTCATATGTCTTATGTGTTTCCATGATTTCCTTACTATGCATGATTTATGAAAAGTTAAAGTTTTGAGAAAATGAGTCAATTTGATTGATTTCAACATGTTTATATGTATATGAGTTTTAATTGCATGTGGACTACTTGATATGATGTAATGGGCCTACCTTTATTTTGACGTTGATGTTCCCTCTTCGAATATATGCATTTGAGTATGTTGTTAGCTTGGAGTTGATGTTTCCTCCTTGGATGTTATCTTGGAGATGATGTTTCCTCCTCAGATATGAGTATTGCATGCATGTTGGGCTGTTAGATTTAGTTCCACCCCTCTTATGATATTTTGATAATGTCTTAGCACGGAGGCGATAATTCCTCCTTAGTTTTATGCATTTATCTGAAGTTCCATTGATGGTTGGGTTGTTAGTTCCTCTCTTTCTCTTTTCGTACTTGCTTGAATCTCATTCAAGGATTAATGATCCCAAGGAGGAGATATTGTAACACCCCATATTCAAAAAAGGTCAAATAACAGTGTTACAGAAAAGTTGCAGGTGGGAACCACGAGGACCACCCACGCCCTATAGAGGGGACCACGGACCGTAGGTGTGGTCAGTGGGTGGCCCTACCTAAGGAAAGTTTGAAGGGTCAGCAGCACAGCCTGACCAACGCACCGTTGGTCAGACCAAGGTCCGTGGTTGGGGCCCGTGGTTCACTAGGCAAGAATCCACTTTTTGACCACCATCGACAGTTGTGCAGGATGGACCGTCGGTTTGTCCACGTTCCATCGACTAGTGGTCGTAAGTCATGGTTTGGCATTTAAGTTCAAGGGTAATTGGGTCTTTTCCTAATTATCTTATCTCTATACTACATTTTTTTTTCTTAGTCTAAGGCCTCTATATAAGTATTTTAACTTCCAAATTCAACCCATTCAAGTCATTCTTCCAAAGTCACGAAAGAAGATCAATTCTCCTCTCCAAAATATTTTTCTCTCTAGAAAGTTGAATAAGATGAAGGGTTCAACCTAGGATTTCAAGGAAAGCCTCATTTTTCACCATTGAAGATAAGAATTTGGCTTTGAGTTATGATAGTTTTCATCCATGGATTCCTTCCATTCATGGAGTTCCAAAATTCCTCTACTTTCAAGTTAGAAATTCCCAATTGAGTTAGGGTTGTCTTGAATTGTCATGGGTTCTCTTCATTATTTATTTAAATGATTGAATTATGATCTCTTAAGCATGAATTGATGAAATACAATGATTTTTATGATGATTTCCCCATGAACCCATCTATTCCCAATTTTTCAGGATGTGAGCATATATTTACGACCTCGAGGTACCCACTTGTAATACCCCGTATTCGAAAAAGGGAGATAAACCAGAAATTTAGAATCTTCAGGTGCCATCCAAATAGGCCAACTATGACCTGCGGGTTGAACCATGGACCGTAGGCAGGTCCATGGACGGGGCCACTAAAAATTCTCCAGGCCAGAACCACAGCTGGACCTATGAACCGTAGGTAAGTCCACATTTCATGGTCTAGTGGCCGTAGGTCCAAGCCAAAATCTTTGACCACCAACCACAAACGTGCAGTACGGACCGTAGGTCAACCCACGGTCCTTCAGTGGTGGGTCGTGGGTCAGCTACTGTCAATTATTTCCAAGGGTAGTTGGGTCTTTTTCCTAATTAATTAGCTTGTATACTATGTTGTTTTTCCTACCTTTAGAACCCCTTTATAACCCTTTTTACCCCAAAATTCACCCCATTTATTTCATTCTTCCAAATTTTCAAAAGAAAACCAATTCCTCTCAAATATTGTCTCTTTAGAAACTTGAAGAAGAAGAAGATGATTTCACATAGGGTTTCAAGCTAAGGGTCCAATATATCCATTGAAGGCTAGCAATTAGAGTCAAGGTATGGTAGTCTTCATCCATGGATTCCTTTCATCCATGGAGTTCCTAAATCTCTCTATTTTAAAAGGTAGAATTCCCCTAATGAGTTAGGATTTTCATCTATTATCATGGGTTCTCCTTATTATTGATTTAAAGAAGTTAATTATGATCTTTTATGCATGAATTGGTAAATTGCAATGCTTTTATGATGAATTCCCCCATGAACCCATGTGATCCCTATGTTTTCAAGTGATGAACCCTAAGTTGAGGGATTTTGATCTTCAAGGAAGAGTTTTATGAAATTGAGCATGTATTACTAGTTTTACATGTATTTATGATGAAATCCATATCTAACTCACGCTTTCTAAGAGTTGATGATTAAAATTGGGGTTTGGCTTTACGAGGTGAATTATGGACTTATGCATTGTTTTATGAAATATATGCAAATATTTTAATGGTGCTTGAGAGTAAAAGTACAAATGATGATGTTGTGTTGTGAAAGGATATTCTCACTAAAACACATACTAGCATTATGTAAAAGGTTTTCTAACATAAAAAGGATTTTTAGGTTGAAAGGCTTTCTCACCTAATTGAATCAAAGACTGGGAGTTATCTTAATGTAACTAGCTTGAATCAGTAGGCAAAGGGAACCCTTTAATGAGTAATGAAGTCAAGTAACAAATGACTATTCCGTGGGAATTTATGTTTAGCACTGAGTGGATATTGACTATGAGATGGAATCTCTTTAGTAGAAGCCAGGTTTCCAAAGTGATCTGATGAGATTGAAGCTACCCCGTTAGTAGAGGCTAGGTTTGTAGTATCAGTCTCGATATCCCATAATTATGTACCCACGTGGGTGGATTAGCTAGTGGATCCACTTAAGCTAGAAGTTTAAGGTTCTACCTTGGGCAAGTAGATCACCTATTTTCGGTGTGGGGTAGACACTAGATTTAACATTATAGCTCGGATGGTCTCAATGTCAGTTAAGGCTTATTCCCCACAAGTAATAATGAAGTAAGGTTACTCAAGGAGTATCAACTATGAGTTCAAATATGATAAACAAGAAGTTAGCTTTCATTGACCATGATTTATGACTTATGTTTTATAACTCTTTCATATGTTGTTTAATTTGGATCAATTGCATGTCATGAGTTGAAATGTCCCTTTTTAGCATGTTTTAAATGTTTTATGAATGTCTATCATACTTGGTGCATTTTTGTGTACTAACGCATAGTCTTGCATACATTTTTCCCAATTGTAGGGTCCGACAGATAGGGTTACGAGTCTCGTGGCTAGTTGTTGAGTTCGTGAATTCCCAGGCTTTGGTGATTCCTCGTGCTTTGAGGATGAAGTTATTGTTTTAGTTTCTTTCTTGTTGTAACACCTCAAAAATTAGTAGGCTTTACTAGAGATTAAAGTGACTGTTAGAGTGATGAATGTAACTCCCCGTACTTAAAATAAATGATTTTGTGTTAGAACATCAAGGTTTTACCCCTCAACCACCAACCATGGACCCATGAGAAGGACCTTGGAAACTGCCCAAAATCAGTGAACCATAGCAGGACCCACACCCTGTGGGTCGGTCCATGCTCCGTGGATGGAGTCGTAGGTCCAAGCCCTGAAATCAGACTTCCAAAACCCAAAACATGATTCACCAGCATGAACCGTGGGTCCAACCACGGTCTGTCAATGAGGTCTCGTGGATGGTGACCTGGGAGCTGGTTTGGTGGTTAAGTTTAGGGGCACTTTGGGGCTTTTCGGTTTTAATTAATATTAAGTGATGTCATTTTAGCCTAATTTAGACCACCCATATAAGGATTGTATACCCCTAAATTAAGTGATTCGTCTCATTATTCTTAAAACCCTATTCAATTCCCAAAAGTTCATCCTCACCAAAAACTTCTCTCTGTAGAAAACTTATAGAAGAAGAATAAGAAGGAAGTTGGGGCAAGGTTTATCACACCAAATTCATAGGAATTTGTGATAAAGGTATGATATATCTTCATCCATTGATAGAATTCATCCATGGAGCCCCTTCAAAACCCCAATTTCAAAGATAGAAATCCCCAACAGCTAGGGTTTGATTCCAAAGTCATGGGTTCCTTTAAAAAAGGATTCTAATGCTTTAATTAAGCTATGTTATGTATGAATTGATGATTATTTATCTTTTTTATGTTAGAATCCTCAAGAACACATGAAATCCCCATATTTCCAAATTATGATCTTGTGATGTGGGTTTGATAATGAAAGAAAAATGTTATCAGATTATGCTTATGGTGATTGGTTTACATGAATTATATTGATATGAATGTCTAATGTAGTGAATTCTTGATATATTGATTTTGTATGAGATTTGACCCTTGAAAGGGTAAAATATGATATATATTATGCATGTTTTATGAAGCTTTTATATATGCTTTAAGAACACTTTGAGAGTGAAGTGTCTATGATTATGATCTAGTTGTCATGTTGTTGAAAGGGTATTCTCATATACACACTTATGCATGAATATGATATGGTGTGAAAGGTTTTCTCACAATATGAAGATTCTAAGGTTGAAAGGTTTTCTCACCTAATGAATCTATATGTAGACATGGACGGTGAAAGGTTATTCTCACACATGATATAATGGGCTATCTTAATTAATCAAGTTATGACTTAATATGTACTCCATGGGAAGTAATGCTTAGCATCGAGTGGACATTGAATATGAGATGAAATCTTTTACACTCGTTGAGTTCGGGTTCCCAAAGTATGTCTCATGAGATGGAGACCTTTTACCTTAGTTGAGTCCCAGTTTCTAGTAGCGATTTCCTTATTCGATAAACTATGTGCCCCTATAGGTTGTTTAGCTAGTGGATCCACCTAAGCTAATAGTATGGTTTTACCCTAGGCAAGTAGGATAACCCTTTTCGGTGTGGGTAACATCTGGGCATTATGTATAGCTCACATGGTCTCATGTAGGTTAAGGCTTATTCCCACAACAACAAGAACAAGAATATGCATTATGAACAATGGTTACTCCAGAAGCTTTTATATGAGTTATCAAGGTCTTAAAGATAATGAATATGAATGTTAGCCTAAAGAGGTCTACTTAGCATGGGTGAAATGTATGAGTTCTTGTCCATGCACTTCACAAGTATGCCTTGAGGTTATATTATGAGGTGTTTCTATTATGTTATGATCGTCTATGTATTGACTATATTTATGACTTATGTTTTTCCACTATCTTCGTAATGATGTTTAAACTTGGTAAATTTCTTGCTTTCAAATGAAATGTCCCTTTTAGAATGTTTTCAATGTTTTTATGCATGTCTATCATACTTAGTGCATTTTTGTACTAACGCCTACTATGCCTACATTTTCCCCAAGTGTAGGGTCCAGCTCTCGAGGTGATCATTCTAGTTGCTACAGCTTGGACTTGAGTATCTTTCGAGATTATTGGTGAGTCATCATGGTTCGAGGAAGGATTTTCCTCATAATGTAGTTTCATTTATGTATTACCCTTTTTGGACATATTGTATAGGCTATGCTCTATTTCATTTAAACATTGTAATAATTGGCTATGTTGAGACTTAAAGTCTAGGCTTCCGTTTTTCGTTAATGAAAATTTTAGACTTGAATTGTGTTTTTACTCTTATTGTCCTATTTTTTTTGTTATGAGGACTAATTCGCTTATATGGAGTCCTTCGAGGTTCTCAATATGTCATGTTACATATAGAGGGTACTCCTAGGTCGTGACAAACTTGGTATCAGAGCGCATGGTTTAGAATGATCCTAGGATGATGTATCATAAGCTACGTCTAGTCAAGTATTGTTAATAAGTGTGAAGCACGCCACATTTATAAATGAGAGGCTACCAGATGATTAGGAAACTTCACTTCTTTCATTACTCTTAAGTCGTGCCATAGAGTTTAACTCTATGAAGTCTCTCTTCTAATTCTTGCCCTTTGTTCTTCAGGATATGAATATTAGAAGGGCTAATGCTAGAAGGATAGAGGGTGACAATGTGAAACAAAGACTTCCTCCTCAAGCTCCGATTGATCCTTTGTTTCAGAATGTTACTCATGCATAGTTTAGGGCGACTCTTCAAGTGTTGGCTCAAGCTATGACGGCTAAAGCCAATAGAGAGGTTGTAGCTCCGGTGAATCCTAATGTGAATTCGACGGCTTCAAGAGTAAGAAATTTTGCAAGAGTAAACCCGTAGAATTTCATTGATCCAAAGTGGAAGAGTATCTTCAAAGGTTTGTCGAAGAGGTCTATAAGGTACTTGCTATTATGAAAGGTGAAAAGAGCTAGGGGATATCTCAAGACTTATGGTGTACGCCCACCAAATTGAGGAATCAAAACTCAAGGAAAAAAATAGGGAGGTGAAAAGAGCTAGGACCGGTGATGGGAGCTTCACCAATGCTAGGTTCGATGGACAAGACCGACCAAGGTTTAGACAAAGGTTTTCCAACCAAGGTTCCTCTAGTGCTTCCCCAAGGGTCAACAAAGATAGGGTGTCCAACCCTAAACCTCAAGGAGGTAATGGTAGTGGTTCTTATGTGACTAGGGCTATTTGTGCAAAATGTGGAAGGAAGCATGATGGTAAGTGCCTAGTTGGCACGGATGGTTGCTTTTGTTCTGGAAAGAGTTGTCACAAGATGAGAGATTGTATGATGCTTAAGGTTCAAGGAAGAGAGGGAAAGCAAGCTCCTCCTAGCAGTTCGAACTCCAATGCTCGAAAGCAAAACAACTTATTTGCTATCCAAACCCATGGTGACCAAGAGAGCTCCTCGGATATAGTGACCAGTATGTTAAAAGTCTTTCTTATTTATGTGTATGCTCTATTGGATCCCGGTGCTACTTTATCATTTCTGACGCCTTAAGTGGCCATGAGGTTTGATGTTCCTCCGAAAGTGTTATTAGAACATTTTTCTATCTCTACTCGTGTTGGTTATTCCGTGGTGGCTACGAGGGTTTATAGAAGATGTCTAATTTCCTTATCCCATATAGTTACTCCTGTTGACATGGTTTAGCTTGACATGTTAGACTTTGATATGGTTCTTGGTATGGATTTGTTGCATGCATATTATGTCTCTATTGATTGTAGAACTTGGGTGGTTAGATTCGAATTTCCAAATGAGCCTATCTTAGAATGGAAAGGGGGAAATTCTCTGCCTAGAGTTTAATATGTGTCCTACCTTAAAGCTAGAAAAATGATCTCGAAGGGTTGTTTTTACCATGTTGTTAGGGTGAGGGATATAGATACCAAAACATCATCTCTAGAGTCATTCCCACGGTTAATGAGTTCCCGGATTTTTTCCACAATGATTTGGTCGGTATTCCACCCAAGCGGGAAATAGATTTTTGTATTGACCTTCTTCCAGATACACAACCTATCTCTATTCCTCTTTATAGAATGGCTCCGGACAAGTTAAAAGAGCAACTAAAGGATTTGTTAGATAAGGGTTTCATCCGACCGAGTATTTCTCCATGGGGTGCACCCGTATTGTTTGTTAGAAAGAAAAACGGGTCTCTTCGAATGTGCATTGATTATCGTCAATTGAATAAAGTGACCATTAAGAATAGTATCCTCTGCCAAGAATTGATGACTTATTTGACCAACTTCAAGGGGCTGGTTATTTCTCTTAGATTGATCTTCGTTCGGGTTATCACCAATTTAGGGTGAGAGTGGTTGATATTCCAAAGATGGTGTTCCGAACTCGGTATGGTCAATATGAATTCCTTGTGATTTTGTTTGGTTTGACTAATGCTATGGTGGTGTTTATGGACTTAGTGAGTACAATATTTAGGCAATACCTAGACATGTTTGTGATTGTATTTATCGATGATATTTTGCTCTATTCAAGGAGTGAGAATGAACATGTGGACTATTTGAGGATTGTATTGCAATTTCATAAGGACCAACATCTTTTTTCAAAGTTTAGCAAGTGCAAATTTTTGTTACGGTACATAGCTTTCCTTGGTCATTTGTGTCAACCAAGGGGATTGACGTAGATCCTAAGAAGACGGATGCGGTCAAGAGTTGTCCTAGACCTCTAACTCCTTCCGACATTAGAAACTTTTTGGGTTTGGCCATTTATTATAGAATGTTTGTTGAGGGATTTTCTTCCATTGCTTCTCATTTGACGACTTTTACCCCAAAGAAGGCTAAGTTTGTGTGGTCAGAAACTTGTGAAAAAAGTTTCCAAGAGTTGAAAGATAGACTTACTTTTGCTCTGGTGTTGACCTTACCGAAAGGTACGAATGATTTTATGGTGTATTCTGATGCCTCTAGAGTTAGGTTGGGATGTGTGTTTATGCAAAATGGTAAGGTGATTTCCTATGCTTCAATGCAACTTAAAATCCATGACAAGAATTATCATACCCACGACCTTGAGTTGGCGGCAGTTGTGTTTGCCTTAAAAATATGGAGGAATTATTTGTATGGGTTCCATGTGGAAGTTTTCACAGACCATAAGAGTCTATAATATGTGTCTAGTCAAAATGACTTGAATCTTCGCCGAAGAAGGTGTCTAGAACTCTTGAAGGATTATGACATGAGTGTGCTTTATCACCCCGACAAAGCTAATGTGGTAGCGGAGAATTTTAGCTGGTTGTCGATAGGTAGTGTGGCTCATGTAGAGGATGAAAAGAAAGTGTTGGTTCGCGATGTGCATAGGTTGGCCCGACTAGGAGTTCAACTAGTGGATTCCACCAAGGGCGGTGTCATGGTCCACAATGGTTCCGAATTATCCTTTGTAAATGATGTGAAGTCTAAGCAAGGTCTTGATCCTATTTTAGTTAAATTGAAAGAGGCGGTACTTAAGAGGTTTATTGAGGCTTTCTCCCAAGGGGGATATGGGGTGCTTAGCTACCAAGGTCAGTTATGTTTTTTGAATGTTGATGGTTTGAGGGAACAAATTTTAGAGCAAGCTCATAGTTCTCGGTATTAATTCACCCGAGAGCCACCAAGATATACCGTGATCTACGGGAATTCTATTGGTGGAATGAGAT
Organism: Solanum gracilifrons; assembly: GCA_029582605.1. NCBI lineage: Eukaryota > Viridiplantae > Streptophyta > Magnoliopsida > Solanales > Solanaceae > Solanum > Solanum gracilifrons. The sequence goes on along the minus strand of JAJOOH010024130.1, from coordinate 15,369 downwards.
AAAGAAAGACATTGCGGGATCTGTAGCCAAATGTCCTAATTGTCAACATGTTAAGGTTGAAAATCAAAGGCCGGGAGGCTTTTCCCAAGATATAGGCATTCCTACTTGGAAGTGGGAAGATGTAAACATGGACTTTATTATGGGTTTGCCTCGCAGCCGGAGACAATATGATTCTATTTGTCTCATTATAGATCAAATGACAAAATCAACTCACTTTATTCCTGTCAAGGTTTCTTTTTCGGCGGAAGACTATGGTTAGGTGCATATAAATAAAACGGTGAAATTGCATGAAGTTCCTATATCTATTATTTTTTATCGGGGTACTCAATTTACTTCTCACTTTTGGAAGTCATTCCAAAAAGCTCTTTGCACTAAGGTTAAGCTTAGCACGACTTTTCATCCCAAAACCGATGGGCCAGCATAGCGTATCATCAAAACATTGGAAGATATGTTAAGCCGTGTGTAATAGACTTCAAGGGTAATTGGGATGACCACTTGCAATTAATAGAGTTTGCCTACAATAATATCTATCACTCAAGTATTGGTATGGCTCCCTTTGAAGCCTTGTATTGTAGGTGAAATTTCTCTAATTTTGTCTCGAATTGGTATACGAGGCCATTCAGAAACTTCGACTTATTAGGGAGAGGTTGAGAACGGCTCAAAGTAGACAAAAGTCTTATGCCGATGTGATAAGAAGGGATTTAGAATTTGAGGTTAAGGATTAGGTCTATTTAAAATTCTCACCCATGAAGGGTGTGATGAGATTTGGCAAGAAAGGAAAACTTAGTCCTCGGTATGTAGGCCCATACCAAATTTTGAAACGTATTGGTAAGGTTGCCTATGAGTTAGATTTGACAAATGAGTTGGATTCGGTTCATTCGGTATTCCTTGTGTCTATTCTTAAAAAGTGTATTGGAGATTCGGTATCCATCATTCCCCTAGAAGGGTTGGGAGTTGACGAAAATCTTTCATATGAAGAGGTTCCGGTAGAGATCCTAGACCAGCATGTCAAGAGATTGAGAAACAAAGAAATAGATTTTGTGAAGGTTTTATGGAGAAATCACTTAGTTGAGGGTGCTACTTGGGAGGCCTAAGTCCCGATATCCTCATCTCTTTCCTTCTATTATTATTCTAGCTCTAGGTAAGTAGCTCCTCTTGAAGTTTTCTTGTTTTGGGAGTTACGTGTGTTATATGTGTTTTTCCATGAATTCCTTATGTTATGCATGTTCTTGAGAAAGTCATGTTTCGTAAGAAAGTGATTTTTTATGATTAATTTTCCTCATGTTGTTGTGCATTGAGTAAAAGTTGCCTATATGTTTCTTGAGATGAATTTTTGAACATGCTTAGTTTTGGTTTTTGAAAGTGTATTGCATAAATGCTCTTTGAGGTTGTGTTGAGCATGCTTTTAGTTTGGAGAGGTAGTTCCTCCTATGAATATGAGAAATGTTGAGTTTTCATGCATAATGAGTTGTTAGATGTAGTTCCTACTTCATTGTGATGCATTGATTATGTTTAAGTTGGAGTTGATGTTTCTTCCTTTGAATTGTGCATTATTTTGATGTTGCATGCATGATGACCTGCAAGTCTTGTGTCTTTACTTCCGTTAGGTGTCTAGATCGTCATTCGAGGATGAATATTCCCAATGGGGAGATATTGTAACACCTCGGAAATTAGTAGGCTAAACTAAAGCTTAACGTGAGGGTTGGAGTCATGAATGTAACTCTCCATACTTAAAATAAAGGATTTCGTGTTAGAACGTCAAGGTACTACCCCTCAAGGACCAACCATGGGCACTTGAGGAGGACTCTAGAAATTGCCCAAAATCAATTTACCACGGTACGACCCACGCCCTATGAGTAGGTCTACTCTCCGTGGATGGAGTCATAGGTCTAAGCCCTGAAATCAGACTCCCATAACCCACACCACGGTTCACCAGCACGGACCGTGGGTACAACCATGGTCCGTCAGTGATGTCTCATGTATGGTGACTTGGGAGCTGGTTTGGTGGTTAAATTTAGGGGGACTTAGGGGTTTTTGGTTTTAATTAATATTAAGTGATGTCATTTTAGTCTAATTTTGACCACCTATATAGGGATTTTAGAACCCTAAATTAAGTCATTCATCTCATTATTCCTAAAACCCAAATCAATTCCCAAAATTCATCCTCACCAAAAAATTCTTTCTCTAGAAAACTCAAGATGAAGAAGGAAGTTGGAGCTAGGGTTCAAGGAGCAAGGTTTCTCACACAAAATTCATAGGGCTTTGTGATCAATGTATGGTAGCTCTTCATCAATGGATAGAATTCATCCATGGAGCCCCTTCACAACCCTAATTTCGAAGATGGAAATCCCCGAAAGATAGGATTTGATTCCAAAGTCATGAGTTCCTTTCAAAAATGATTCTAATGCTTGAATTAAGTTATATTATGTATGAATTGATGATTACTTATGGTTTTTATGTTGTAATCCCTAGGAACCCATTAAATCCTCATATTTCCAAATTATGATCTAGTGATATGAGTGTGTTGATGAAAGAAGAATATTATGAGATTATGCTTCTAGTGGTTGGATTAATTGAATTATTTTAATATCCATGTCTAATGTAGTGAATTTTAGATGTGTTGATTTGATATATGTGTTGACCCTTGAAGGGGAAATATATGATATTATGCATGTTTTATAATTTTTTTATAAATGCTTTATGAACACTTTGAGAGTGAAGTGTCTATGATTATGATCTAGTTGTTGTGTTGTTGAAAGTATTTTTTCATATACACACTTATGCATGAATATGATATGATGTGAAAGGTTTTCTCACAATATAAAGATTCTAAGGTTGAATGGTCTTCTCACTTATTGAATCTACATGTAGACATGGACAGTGAAAGGTTATTCTCATGCATGATCTAATGAGGTATCTAAATGAATCAACTTATGACTTAATATGTACTCCGTGGGAAGTAATTTTTAGCACCGAGTTGATATATAATATGAGATGGAATATTTTACACTAGTTTAGTACGGCTTCCCAATTGGACCTTTTACACTAGTTGAGTTTGTGTCACGACCCAGAGGTACCCCCTAGATGTAACACGGCGTACTCGACCCCAGAGAGGTCTTATACAAGCCCTTAGCATATCACCAACATTAGTAATAGAAATGATGTGGAATTAAAACTTTTTACACAAGAAGTCTTTCATAAAATCAAATGGAAGTCTAGATATTGTCTCAATAAACCATCTAATACAATCGGAGTATCAACAAGGGTCACAACACTTTACAACATAGTCTCAAGAGAGAATATGAGAAAGAAACTAGAAATGAACAACTTTCGTCCTCGAACCATGACGACTCACCAAAAGCTAGGAGAATGACCAATTCCAAGCTCTAACCAATAGAAGATTGCCTTAAGAACCGGAATCTATACTTTATGAAAAATGTAGAAAATATGGGTTAGTACAAAAATGCACCAAGTATGATAGCCATGCAATAAAACCTTTAGAACATGCTAAAATGAATATTTTAATTGAAACCATGCTATATTCCAATTTTGAACATCATCTTTTAAATAGTTGGAAAACATAATACATAAGGACACTCATGTAGAGTCATCACAGGATAAAAGAGTAACACCATAATCATAAGCATAGCCTCAAACATAGACATAATAGAAACATCAATTATCATAAGACATAGTTCACATACATAGTCAAATACCAAGATCATCTCATCATAAGTGAATCATTTCATAAGTAACCCTAAGTATTACTTGTGCAATGCATAGATAAGATCCCATAAACCCATCTACACTAAATACCACTTTTAGGCCACCATGCTCATACTTATCATGCTTTGATCTCATGCATAGTTAATACTTATAGACAAGGAAACAATCATGTTCAATAACCCATATCAAGGAAAGCCACTCATAGCAACAATCCATATAAAGCATGCATTAATTCATAGTTCATCATAGTATAAGAGAACATACCATGACCACTCGCAAAGCCTACTAGTACAATGCATGAATGAAGTCCCATACCCCCACCCACGGTAAGTAGAACCTATTGAGAAACCATTGTACATAACTCATGTTCTTGTTCATGGAGGGAAATAGCCTTAACCGACATAGACCATCTGAGCTACATGGAATCCGGTGTCATGCCCCCACACCGAAAAGAGGTGTCCTACATGCCTAAGGTAGAACTAGAGTTTACTAACTTAGGTGGATCCATTAGCTAAAGAACTGTGTGGGCACACAGTTATGGGATAGAGAGATTGCTTCTAGAAACCCAAACTTCTGGCTTAGAAGGTTTCCGTCTCATGAGATAACTGTTTTGGGAACCCAGACTGCTGGTGTAAAAGGAATCCATTGGGAAGTTGGACTGCTGGAGTAAAAGCTTCAATCTCATATTCATATTCACTTGGTGCTAGGTATAATTCCCATTAGTGTCATGTAAATTCTTAATTTAAGTTCATGTTTATGGAATGCCTTAAAACTCAATGCAATACAATAACATGGTATCATGATAGCTCATAGATTCATTAGGTGAGTAAAGCCTTTTAACCTTAGAATCATTATTATGTGAGTAAGCCTTTCACATTATACTCATGGTGTGTTCATGAGAAATATCCTTTCAATCATCAGAACAAGATTATCATAGTCATAGACATTTCATACATAGTCATGTGTAAGGGTGCATATGAGAAATAGCCTTTCAACAATACCCTAGGTTACATCATAGTCATGTTCATGCATGGAGTGTGTGTGTGTGATTGTCCTTTCAATGACACTACAACAACATTATCATCATAGATACTTCACTCTCAAATTGTTCATAAAGCATGTACATAATATCACAATCATGCATAATTCTCATAACTTACATTCAAGGATCATAGATCACATCAAATCAACATATCTAGCATTCATTATATTAGGCATGGATATAATCATAATTCAAGTAGTTCATTCATTGCATGCATAAGCTGATGTACTCATATTGTAGGTCATGTGAGTAAAGTCTTTCCACAATAATGTCATATACAATTTAACCCACATAATAGCTTCCTTCATAAAGACTCAGCCTTCATAGCTCATTCCTATTAGATTTTACCTTTAAAGCCCTAGGAATAATTTTCATACTACAAGCCTTACTCTCAAGCAATACCTCACATGGTCATAGTGTAAACCTAACTCTCAAGGTAAACTAACCACATGCTTCATTCTTAACCAATTATAGTTATATACCATCATGTAAACTCAATCTCAATACTACTAAACCATGATCCATCATATAGTCCCTAACCTAATTCATTCATGTCTACAAGCTTTACTTATAAGCAATTCATATTTTGGTCATCTAATCTAAGGCAATTCATAACTAGGTCATCTAATCTAAGACAATTTATAAAGAAGTTCATCAATCTTAGAAGGTCACATCTAAACCCTCAATTTGCCTCTTTCATGAAATAACACTAGACTATATCAATTTCACCCTAGAATCTTAGGTTAATCAAGAATACATGTATAATACTACTAAAATCATGTAATTACACCCTAAACTATTATTGTTTACTCAATTAGACCAATATATATCAATACCCACACTTTAAGATCCAAATTGGAGGGAAATTAGGGATTTCATTGGTTCTTGGGGGAATTCACCATCAACCAAAAATGATTCATCAATTCAATCATAATCCTTCATAAACCAATCAGTAAAAACATTTTTGGAAAGAACCTATAAGATTGAAGTCAAGCCCTCACTTTTGGGGAAATAACTAGTTTTGAAATTGAACTTTGGAGGGGCTCTATGGGTGAAGGCTACCCATAGATGAAAATCTGCCATTCCTTCATGATTATTCTCGAAAGAATTTGAGGAAGAAGCTGTGACACAACATGGTTCTTTCACATAATATGTGTATCATTGAATGAGTGTATGAGGCTTATATGACTTGGTGTATCATTTCAAGAGAATAAGGTTGCAAAGGGGAGGTAAAAAAAATCAAATAATTAGACTAACGTTATGGGTCAAGGATTCCCTTAAACAAGTTCGAGTTAAAGAATGTCTATTCTAACACTCCGCCCGTTCAAAGCACTTAAGTTAACCAGTACCTTTGGGGATAAGACAAAAAGTGTCTTATATGCTAATAAGGATGTTTTATAAGGTGATATAGTCGCCAAATGATCATAAGTTATGGTTTGAAGTCAAGCCAGTCGATAAATAAAAAGTTGGCAAAAGTTAGAGTAAGTTTATTTTATAATTTTGCTGAAAATTGGGTTAAATGTCTCGGAGTTTCTACCAATCTAAAAAGCTTTAGAAAAACACCAATATATGAAATTGAAGGTCTACGAGTGTAATTTTCAACGCACTAAATCATTTGTCCATACGACTTCATAATTTAGAGATATTCAAATTTTAGTGAGACTGCACAAGCAGGCTCGTGAAGGTGGGCCCCTAGCCCATATGTCAGTTATGCTTTATAAGATCAGATTTCCCTTCGTTTTTTCTCATTATTTACGATCAAAATAAGAGTACAACAGTCATAAATCATCTCTAAAGGTTCCCATAACATCCAAGTAAATATTTACAAGATTTCAACGTAGTTTCACCCTCGAAACGTTCATAGAGATTGTATTATTTCTTTCCTCATCGTTGGTTGTGATTTGAAGGATTCTTCATGGTAAAGGAATCTCCATTTTTATGTGGTGCTTCTGTTGTTTGGAGGTAATAATTCTCACCCTTAATTTTATTGAGTGAGTCCAAGTTATAGCTATGCTATACAAACAAGAACACGAATAGACGGCTGGAAAAAATCAGATTTGGATAGTGATATGATGTTGGGCTATTTTAAAGTAATTTCTGATATTGTTGTTGCTGGAATATTTTTGGAAATGCTTTGTATATGTGTGGTTCTTTTTGATATGAGTCTGGAAGAGAAGAAGAGGTATAGATGGATATTTAATTGTAACATAAATTAGTGTAACGTTGGTTCTATTATTGCATTGCAATTTTCAAATTGTTTCTCCTTGGTTCAACGTCTTTCGTTTAAGGAGACTGTTTGTTATAGACAAGACATTTTAATGTACGGCAAACTCCATCAAGTTTAAGTTTAGGTTTTGTCCTTTTAAGATCTTATTGCATGTGAAGAGAAATGCATGACTCCAAATGTAATAATTGGACTAACGTATAGGATGATGATTGGAAGCGACGAGTTCAAGTTATTATGGTTATATTGAACAATTATAGGACTGTATTATACATATTTTTTTATGGCTTTAATGGTTTGAAAACTCGTGGTTAGGATTTGGTTAGGGTTATTTTGGATTGGAATAGAGGGGTGTGGCGATACACCGAGTTTTAAATGTTGTGCAGACATACTATATTTGGTTATTGTTGACTATTGTGTAGGCCTCCACTTGTTAATAGATGCTGCAAAAATGTATGTTTTGTTCTTAATTTGAGGTTGTAATTTTGAGAAGAGAAGGTAATGAAGCATACATTTAAAAATGGTCTGGCGAGCTAATCACTTTGCTACTGAGCTCTAAACTGCTACTTTGACCCTGATGTGTTAATATTCAGCCTGTAATGATTGTGTGACATGATTTTCTGTAGACTACATACTGTAAAGAAGGGGGTACAATCCATATTGATACAACAGGACCCGAATCGAGGTATATTAAGGCTAAGCATTGTACTTCCTTTGAGCACGACTTTTGGAATCCTAAATCGTCAAATATTGTTTTACTACTCTATTATTAGGATGACCTTTGGTGAAAGGCATTTACATTGCAACTCATGTAATTTTGTGACTCCATTATGTTTTTATTCCACTCGTTCGGTTACATAGGGTATTTGGCGTCTTTATGTCATTTTGTTGAATCTCTTGACTATAGGTCCATGTGTACAAATTCTTATTCTTCTTTAGGTGTTGTAACTTAAAAAGATTATAGCTGAACTATATGAATTTGAAATCAGTCCTCCTTCCTTGCTAATTTATATTTCTGAAAACTTTAAAATAAAACCTCGATCTCCTAAATTCTTAAATATAAATCGAAGACTTAAACTACTAAAGTACAGGTTTTTCTGAAATACTTTCTTTTACAATTCATTAAGGAAACATATTCGATTCTAAGTGAGGAACTTTAAGCTCTTTATGAACATCCTCAAGTTTAAGTTTCCTTTCTAAATCCAAGTTAAGTGTTCCAGTTTAATCTACAAGTATATAAGTTTCACGATATATTTACATGTGATACGGAAGTGATTACGAGATTATGAGGACAAGAATACCAATGAGCCAAGATTGGCAACATGATTCAGGTAACAAATTCATTACGGATCCATGACATTACATGATATGCATTCTACTTCCGATCTATAATCAGAAGGTATGGGGCCTATTGCCAATATTTATACGTATGAGACACAGATGGCCACAAGTTGGTTTATACGATTTCGATTCGCCACCGGAAGGCACTACCATTGCTAGCACTTGGTTGTGTATGACATGCAGTTGCACATATATATATTCACGACATAATATTATGCGAGCATACCATGCATATTTAATTTATTATAAGGTTTGATATCAGCCATGGCGGCTACCAGAGGTTTTGTGTCAGATGGTATCTTTGTTCCCCGTTTTACAGTAACTATTTATTATTCTATTTTTTGCCTTACATACAAGTACATTTTATTCGTACTGACATCCCGTTGCCTGGGACACATGTTTGTTTCATGTGTGCTGGTCCAGATAGGGATTCTGATTGACCCCTCTCCTAGGATTCGGGGTTTAGTTTTGAGTTGGTAAGCTCCACTTCTTCCTCACGCTTTCATAGGATGTTACCTTTATTGTACAGATTGGGTATAATCAGGGACTTGTCCGGACTAGTGCTTATGTCACTCATAAAGGCAATTGTGGACACATTATTCTGGGTTTCTTTCTGCAGCTTCCAGTTTCCAGCCACATAGGTGTGGCATGTACAGATACGTATGTATGTGTGTATATCGTTATTGTAGCCTTGTCGGCTAGCCTTTGGCTTGTCTACCTTTGTTTATATGACCTATCGATATTCAGGTTATGATCTTAAGGGTCCAATCATAGTATTTTAGATGTTATGCTGCCTGACCTTCTAAGACCTCAGTTGTGTTAGGTGGTATGTTTATGTGGCTAACTTGATTGCTTAAGGTGTCGAGTGACAGTCACGCCTTCTCTAGTTTGGGGTGTGACAAACTTGGTATCAGAGCAGGTCGTGTCCTAGGGAGTCCACAAGCCATGTCTTGTAGATTCTTGTTTATGGGTGTTGTGCACCATACTTATAATCAAGAGGATATAGGGAATTTACGAATGGTTACATTTCTTTCAATTTATAGATCGTGCTATAATGCTGAGTTATAAGTACCTATGAAATCTGAATCGTGCTTTGTGTTTCACATACGGTCAAGAGGATTTTTCGAGGTTCTACGGTAGAGATTGTTTGTTATAAAAAATTTTTTTTAGACGTGATAGGGCTAGAGATGCTGGACTTTGTTATTGATATGGGCATGGATTGGTGGAAAACCTTATTATGTCGATGTCGACTACCAAGAGAAACCTGTTAGATTTCAGTTCCCAGGGGAAGTAGTATGACAATGGAAGGCTAATGATGCAATGCCAAAAGGCAAGTTTATTTGCAACCTTTAGGCAAGGAAATGTTTGCCAATGGTTATACTTGTCATATTTTCCAAGCGAGTGTAAGATATTGATGTTGAGATCTCGACTCTTCAGTTATTATAGTGGGCAATGAGTTTCTAGGTGTATTTACATGTGAGCTTCTTGCTATTTCCCTCGAACAAGCGACAAATTTTTCTACTAATACATTATGAGCTGCTCTGCCGATATCAACTTCCCCATTTAAAATTACACCATAAAAATTGAAGGATATATTAAATAAGAGCTTTAATAGGTTTAGTGCATCACCAAGCGGTGCACCAATGTTAATTTTTTGGAAGAAAGATGAATCATTGTAGAAGTGTATAGACTACAAAAAAACTGAATAAGGTGACTATAAAGAACAAATATCTATTACAAAGGATTGCAGTGTTTTTTTGACCAACTATATGATGTTGGATTCTTCCCAAAGATTGATTTACATTTAGGGTACCACTAGGTACTTGTTCGAGAGAGTAATGTTTCAAAGGAAACTTTCAGGATTAGATATGGCCATTTTGCGTTTCTTGTAATGTCTTTCAAATTGGCGAATGACCCAACAATATTTATGAACCTGATGAATAGTATATCCATGTCATTCTATACTTGTTCGTAATTGTATTAGTTAATGTTATTCTGGTAAATTTCATTCAGAGGAAAATCATATAGATCATCACTAAGTAGTGCTTCAGTTACCCCAAGGTTAGAGGTTGTAAGCTAAATTCTCAAAGTATGAGTTCTAGTTGTACTTAATAGTCTTTTTTGCCGGGGCCATATTGTATTAGATGCTGGTATTCAGGTATACTTACAGAAGACTAAGGTGGTGAAGACTTGGACTAGACCTATGAACCTAGTCAAAGTTCGAATCTTTTTGAGGGTTAGTGGAGTATTATGTAAATTTTGTTTCAATGGACAATAGCCTACGAGGGGAGATTCCAAGAGCTGAGATATCAAATGACTTCAAAACAAGTTCCGACCCTACAAGACGATCAAGAGGGCAATGATATGTATTATTATTCTTCAAGAATTAAGCTGGTTTATGTTCTGAAACATTAAAGAAAGGTAATTGCTTATGCTTCATGATAGTAAATAAAGAATGAAAAGAACTACTCGACCTACGATTTAGAGTTGACTGCAATTATTCATTCCTTGAGGATTTTGAGGCATTACTTGAATATCTTTAATGTTGATATTTATACACATCTTAAGAGCCCCCAATATATTTTTAGACTGAAAAAAGGTAATTCTACAATCGCGCAGATGGAATGAATCGCTGAAAGTTATTGATGTGGATATCTTATATCATCCGAGAAAAGTAAAATATAGTAGCAGATGCCCTATAGTCTATCACATTAGGGAGCTAAGAACCAGGAGATGGCCTAAGAGCTCCATCAACTAGCTGGTTTGGGGTTATATTATCAAAGCTCCAATGACACTAGAGTCATAGTTCAGCACTGGGTAATATCATCTCTATTTGTGGCGGTGAAGGCTTGACAAAGTGAAGATCCTAGCTTAGATCAGCTCCGAGGCAAGGCTTAGCGGCAAAAAAATAAAAAAATAAAAAATAAATTTGCCTTTGATAGAGCAGGAGAGACAGTCTTCAGATTCAGAGATCAGTTAAATGTTCTGAATGCCACATGGCTTCTATTGAAAAATATGGGACATGCGAACCATTCTCACTTCTTTGTTCACATAGGAACATGAAAATGTGTCATGGTATTAAGGAGATATGTTGTTAATAGGGAGAGGTAGAGCATCAGAAGCTTAGTTTGCTAACTCAGGAGATAGTTATTCCATTATGGAAGTGGAAGGAGATAAATGTGAATTTTGTCACATGTTTTCTGCATTCGCGAGAAAAGATCAAATTCCATTTGCGTGATTATTCACGAGTTGACGAAATTAGCCCATTTCTATCTAGTCAGGACTACCTTCTGGTGGAATATGTTGGGATGTACATTAGAGATTTATTTATACTCAATTATGCTGCAGTATAGATTACTTCAAATAGATGGACACATGTTATAGCACAACTCAGAGATCCTTGTTGAAGGATTTGGGGACTCAAGTTAATCTTAGTACGGATTTTCATATTCAGTATGATGGCCAAGCCGATTGTATAATATAAATTCTCAAGGTCATGTTATGGGTATGTGTGCTAGATTTTCGTGGAAACTGGTGTGATCATGTGTTACTGGTTGAGTGTTCTTATAATAACAACCTCTAGCAAGTTTTCAAATAGCTCCTTATGAAGCACTATATGGAACAATTGCAGGTCACCAATTTATTGGTTCAAGATCGGGGAAGTAGAGTTGCTAAGTCATAATCTAATCTAACAAGTTATGGAGAAGGTAAAGCTTAATACAGATCGGTTGTAGATATCATAGAGTAGTTAGAAGTCTAATGCAGATGTTTGACTACGAGACTTAGAGTTTGCTGTAGAAGATTGGTTTTTCTTCAAAGTATGGCCTATGAAGGGTTTCATGCAATTACTCAAGAAAGGAAAGCTAAGCCAAGGAATGTAGGGCCATATAATATTTTGAGGAGGATTGGTATGGTGGCTTACGAGATTGATTTCCCTTCAAAATTTAAAGCAGTTCATCTGGTGTTCCATGTATCTAGTTTATAGAAGTGCATCGAAAATGCTTTGAATTATGCCCATTAAGGATATTCTTGCCTCTACAGACTTGTTTTATGCTAAGGTGTTAGTGGCTATTTTGGTTTGGCAGGTAAGAAATATTTGGGCTGAAGTTTCTATGAAAGTATTATGGTAGAATAACAACGTTGAGGAAATAACTTGAGAAGCCGAGGAGGAAATAGGGAAGAATTACACCCAACTATTGACGACTTAAGCTGAGTTGTTTTTCAATAATTGACAATTATTCCTATACACAAACTTAATTGGATTTTAAATACCTCAAAAATGCAGTGTATATGCATTGTCGCAAGCTAGATATATACGAAGCCCTGTAATTAGATTTTTGAATTGGATTTACGATTTGCTGACGTAACAAATATAGTATTGCAAATAGCACAGCAGCAGGAAAGAATACAACTAAGAGATTGTTTGAATCCATTCGCGGACGGATGTTCTTAAGTAGGGGAGAATGTGAGACTCCGTGGTTCTTTCGCATAATATGTATATCACTGAATGTGTGTATGAGGCTTATCTGACTTGGTGTATCATTTCAGGAGAATAAGGTTGCAAAAGGGGAGGTAAAAATAATAATAAAGGAATTAGACTAATGTTATGGGTCAAGGATGCCCTTAAACAAGTTCGAGTTAAACAATGTCTATTCTAACACCCCGCCCGTTCGGAACGCTTAAGTTAACCGGTACCTGTGGGGATAAGACAAAGAGTGTCTTATATGCTAATAAGAATGTTTTATAAGGTGATATAGTCGCCTAATGATCATAAGTTAAGTTTTGAAGTGAAGCGAGTTGAGAAATAAAAAGAGGGCAAAAGTTAGAGTAAGTTTCTTTGATAAATTTTCTGAAACTTGGGTTAAATGTCTCGGAGATTTTCTCCTAATCTATAAAGCTTTATAAAAAAACACAACATATGAAATCGAAGGTCTACAAGTCTACTTTCCAACGCACTAAATCATTTGTCCATACGACTTCAGAATAGAGAGATATTTAGATTTTAGTGAGACTGCACAAGCAGGCACGTGAAGGTGGGCCCCCACCCCATATGTCGGTTTAGCTTTATAAGATCAGATTTCCCTTCGTTTTATCTCATTATTTTCGACCAAAATAAGAATAAAACAGTCCTAAATCCTCTCTAAAGGTTTGCATATCATCCAAGCAAATATTTACAAGATTTCAACGTGGTTTCACCCTCGGAACGTTCATAGAGATTGTGTTACTTCTTTCCTCCTCGTTGGTTGTGATTTGAAAGATTCTTCATGGTGAAGGAGTCTCGTTTTTTATGTGTTGTTGCTTATGTTTGGAGGTAATAATTATCACCCTTCATTTTATTGAGTGAGTCCAAGTTATAGCTATGCTATATAAGCAAGAACACGAATAGACGGCTAGAAAAATCGAATTTGGATAGTTACGTGATGTTCGGCTGTTTTGAAGTATTTTCTGATATTGTTGTTGCTGGAATATTTTTGGAAATGCTTTAAATGTGTGTGATTCTTTTTTATATGAGTCTGGAAGAGAAGAAGAAGTATAGATGGATATTTAATTGTAACATAAATTTGTGTAACGTTGGTTCTATTATTGCATTGCAATTTTCAAATTGTTTCTTCTTGGTTCAACGTCTTGCGTTTAAGGAGACTGTTTGTTATTGACAAGACATGTTAATGTACTACAAGCTCCATCAAGTTTAAGTTTAGGTTTTGTCCTTTTAAGCTCTTATTGCATATGAAGAGATAGACATGACTCCGAATATAATTATTGGATGAACGTATAGGATGATGATTGGAAGCGGCGAGTTCAAGTTATTATGTTTATGCTGATAAATTATAGGACTTTATTATACATATTTTCTTATGGCTTTTCTGGTTTGAAGACTCGTGGTTAGGATTTAGTTATGGTTATTTTGCGTTGGAAAAAAAAGGTGTGGCGATACGTCGAGTTTTAATTGTTATACAGGCTTACTCTATTTGGTTGTTGTTGACTATTGCGTAGGCCTCCACTTGATAATAGTTGCTGCAAAAATGTATGTGATGTCATTAATTTGAGGTTGTAATTGGGAGAAGAGAAGGTAATGAAGCATACATTTGAAAATGGTCTGGCGAGCTAATCACTCTGCTAGTGAAACGACCCCAAAAATGCCCGAAAATGTGGAAAACACCTATAATTGTAATTTCCATATATCTCAAAATCCGTGCATGATTTTGGAAATTCGACTTCATATTATTATTCAGGGGGTCGAATTGAGTGGGAAATGGGTCTAACCCGAAATTTAGAGCAACCGTATCAAAATTCGAAAATCGCAAAAAATGTGATTTGGAGGGTCAACTTTAAAGGGGCATATCTCTTAGCACACAAGGAACTGGAAGGACCACAACCTATTAAATTAAAGCTCTTTGAGTTATCTTTCCAACGCACTTGTTTTCACCTCATTCCGACTTAGGATGAAGGAGTTATAACCATTTTCGTAAAACCTGTCTGTGCAGATTTGCAATTTCCAGTAAGCTTTTTTTTTTTAGCGGGTTGGGGACGTTTTTTATAAATGTCCCATACTTGGTCATATTTTTTTTACTTCAAAACACTCTCTAAGCCCTCTCCAAAATTCCACCAAGATCTTCAACCAAATTCAAATATCTCAAGCTCTAATTCCGGATTCAAGACTCAATCTCAAGCTTCAATTCTCCATTCCAATCTTCATCAAGGATTCTCCAAAGTTGAGGTATGTGGGTTTGATTATGGAAACCTTCCTTTCCACAAGTCCAACCATTTATCCTCTATTTTTACTTCAAGTTTATGGGTCCTTATGGTTATTTATGAACTCTTGAAGTATGGAATTACTACTACACACCTTATTATGGTCTATTTTGCATATTATCATGAAATGGAATTATTATGTGATGTTTATGGTTTTTATGCTTCTATGATCAAATTATGAAGGTTGATTTATATATATGTATGTTGTTTGTGGGCTGATTTATATGGATTTTGGAATTGGTTGGACTTAGTACTCTTGAAATACATGATTTCATTTACATGA
>JAJOOH010024129.1:0-28276 GCA_029582605.1 Solanum gracilifrons | reverse complement strand
TATATATATACATGTCCTTGTCAAAAATAATGGGTTCAGTTGAACCGGCTCGACTCTCTCTCTTCCTCCTTTTACAATTCTATGAGTTTTGTGTTTGCTTTTTTTTTTTTGCCAGCAACCAAGAGCCTGGGGAGTTCAGTTTAATTCAGGCATTCAGGTAATGAAAGTTTAGCTATTATTACTCTTTATGTCATTTCAAAGATTTTCATTTAAGAAAGTTCTGTTATTTTGGCAGACTATTGCTATTATATCTGTTAGGGAAGGCATAATTCAGCTTGGCTCATTTAATAAGGTGTCTCTCGTCTCGTATCTGTTGCTACTTGACGCGATTTCTTCCTTCTTAACGCTACGCCATTCATGTGTTTTCACTGATAACTGGTTCATATGACTACTTGTAGGTATTTGAAGATCATAATCTAGTATTAAGCATTCAGAGGAAATTCAGCTACCTTCAGAGCATACCGGGCATTTATGCAATTCAGAGACCTTTTTTGCCAATCAAACATCCATTTACTTACAAGCCAAATAATGTCACTCTAGTTAACGAGACGGATTATCAAATGAATGACAAAAACCAGCTAATTGGGTCGAAAAGAGTTCATGAGTTTCCGTTCAAGTCTATTAACTTTGGCTATAATAGCCCACAAACCATGGCTAGTCTACCTTTGTGGTCGATGCCTATAGCAGCACCGTCTTGTTATGGTAATGCAGTACATGAGATGAGTTCTTTACACGACAGAGTTACGAGGAACACTACAAGCAAGGATGTCAAGGTTGTCGATGAATTAGGCCATTTTAAGTTTGAGACAGATGAGGAAAATGACCAATTTTCCTTAAACCAGAACTTAGGCCTGGAAAATAAGGTAGTTGAGGTTGGTTTTAGACAGTTGGGAAAAGGAGGGACTGCTCCAAATCCAAATTAATTGCAGTTTAGTGCAAGTAACAAACTGCAATGGGTCTAATTACATAGGGACCTTTTGGTGGTTGTTAATTAGCTTTAACTTGTTGATAAAGTATTGAGTAATTTGTTTGTATGGTATTGACATAGTAATCTTTAACAATTTGTTCTGTTCATATTATTTATTGGATATACATTTTCAAAGAATTGGGAATATATTGTTTGGATTTACTTTTTTAGTGGAGACGGATCTACAGTGTAATTTATGAATTCACGTGAACTCAATAACTTTTATCAGGAATTAAGAAATCCCGTGGATAGCTATAAATATTTGAATGTGAACTCAATTATTATGTATATATTAACTTGAGGCCGTTGTAGGCTTATGTCATTGTCTTTTTACATAAGTTGGTCATCAGAAACCACCTCTCTACCAGGTTCTCTCTACCTCATACATCACTCACTGAATATGTCGTTGTTTGCCATTGTGCACCACTTTCGAACTGTAGAGTCAAAGGAGCAAGGATTTGAAGTTTATGACTTTATGAGTTCGGGATTTTAGTCCTTTTAACTTCTAAGTTAATGAGTTTCAAATTAATAACTTATATACATTGAATGAATATTTTAAGACAAAAATAAAGTTCGGAGCAAAACTAATGGATTGAGTTGAACGTGTAACCAGAATCCTAGCTCCACCCCGATTCTAAGGTTATAAGTAAGGTAAAGGAAGAAAATTATTGTCCTTTGAAAGAGTTCTCATAAATGATTGTCACCTAGTGTCTTTCCATTCAAGAATTTAATTACTACATACCACATCACCGGTTAGATCAGCTCGATGTTGATCTTTGCCCTACTTGTTAGTTGTTTCCCACTTTTCTAATTAAAATAAAAAAACAGTTACACCAAATTATTAAAAAGGACCAGCTCTGGACCAATGCATTCACTAAATATGTTAGTACTCCTTCCGTTCTATCTCATATTAGTTGTCCACTTTCCTTGTTTTACATATCCTGTAAGAAACTATAAATATAAATAAGGACAGTTTTACTAATTGGAAACACTAGGAGGACAATTAATAAAGATTAGGGAAGCAAGGTTGAAGATTAGATTCTATATTTAGGAAGTAATTATGATATATGAGTGCTAATCTTGGAAAGTAATTAAAACAATCAAAAATACAGACAAAGCAAAGAAAATTGTAGCACAAAGACAGTATGGATGGTCCCTAGCCTTGATATTTTTTCCTTTTTCACTATTTTGGGGACAAGATGCTAATTATATTCCATGAAAATGTGAGTACAGATTTAATAATACGTGTTGTTTTATATCTGCTCTTTCAAAGGGTCCCTACATTACGAAAACGTTACTCCCTTGGAGAGTGCATAATTAGAGTACAGTTTAAAGGTTCGACCGAATCAAGTATAGAAAATAAAATACTGGAAAACTTTCTAATTTTTTATGTAAAAAAGCTTCTATTTTTATTTATTTTTTCATTGACTCAATCAAAATATCTATGGGAATGATCATTGAATATTTGGCAGTGGGAAAATAGTGATTTTTTAGTAATGGTATCTCTAGTCCGAATATGTATTTATCTTTAAAAAAAATTAAATATTATATATATATACAAATTATTCATTTAGTATCCGGTAATTTAAAAGAAGTAGAATCTTAAACCATAATTTTCAAATTCTAATTCGGCTTTCATAATTCAGGTTCAAAATATCAGTATATTATGTAACTTGTACCATTACGAATAATTTTGTATCAAAAGGAGCAATCTTAACAAAGAAAAAGTGGAGTGGGACCTACATTGCATGGACCTCTAAAAAATTGTTGTTACATTCGTGTCGTATCTTCTAAAAAATGCTCTACTTTTGGACAATCTTATACATATCTGACGACATTTTTGGAGGGTTCGAGCAACATAGACTAAGACTACTAGCTACTCATATGATAAATCTTGTTGGAATCAAATTTAAGAGATTGAAATTTGGTGTTGAGAAATGCCTGAGCCATCATATTACCAAGTTGGATTTGGCCTTGAGTTGTGAGATGAAGCCCATCTGATTCCACTGGTAGACCATTAGCATCTACTTTTATTACATTTGGAAGATCAATATCCATTTGTGCTTGTCTCACTACATTTACAAATTTAAATTTTTTATCAAATGGTTTTTTTGGATAACGTAGAACAACCTGCAAAAAATAAGTGTTTTAGTTTACTTCTCTACAAAAAAAAAAATGCAGATTTAACCAATTGAAATACAATGGTAGTGTAAGAATTATTCACCATGTTATTGCTTATAGGTTTAAGAAAATTGAAAAGGAATTCTAGTTGTTTCGATTGAGTTTAAGTTATGTACGTTAACATTATATATGTTGTTTACATCATTGGGTGAAATTGAACTACAACAATCGATAACTCTTCATATCATTTATCAAGACTTTTCATATGATAGACTAGAAAAATAGGTAACTCTGAAAAATGAGAACCACAAAAATAGAGCGAGAACATGTTATATCTAAGCTAAATAGCATAGATAATATAAAATAATTACACAGTCAATATATATAACTTAAATCCGTGTTAACTAATAAGGATTATCATCTTACACAAAAAACATTTGAAAGAGAAAACTAGAACAATAATGTTTTCAAATTGATACTTATACCTTCACTAAAGCTAAGAATTTGTTCAAAAGCATGTATAGGTTCAATTCTTCAAGAAATGTTGCAACTTGCAAGCACAATAATAGAATGAAACCTAACTATACTACACAAATTAGCTATGAAATTCATCGCTAAAATAGCCAGTAGCTAACATGATTTTTTTATTATCCTTCACAAATTTGTCGTTAAATATGATTAGTGTAGGTTTTGCTATTGTTTAGCGACAGAAGTTGTCATGAACCAAAATAGTAAAAGAAGTATATATTGTTTACCATAATAACAGGAAGCAGAGGAGAATTCAAGTCATCGCGTAAATCTTGAATGAACTTTATCACTTTGGCTTTATAATATCTTGCTGTATACTTATCCTTTGTATCACTTTCACCATGGAACCACAATAATCCTCTAATTGTTCCTCCATGTTTTAGAGAAAACTTAGCTCTACTTATCAATTGATCATAAGGCATATTACCGCGAATCCACGCATGAATTCCAGTACCTGATTTAGAACATGGCACTAAACCAATAACTCCAAAATTTGGATCTTGTTTAAGAATTGCATTAGCAAATGCCATTCCAGGACCAACTCCACAATTATGAAGACAATCAACCGCGTAATTAAGAGGTTCATGTGCAATTTCCCACTTGATAGTTACACTTAATCGAAGAATATTGTTTGGATTAGGTTGACATTCACGAGGTATTATTCCATCCCATGTAAAGTTGTGTACACCTCCTTGCCCTGCCATGTTGCTTTGTCCTGCTAATATGAATATTTGTTTGTTCAATTTGTCTGTGCTTCGATTTGTAATTAGTAGATGATGTTGATAGTTATGACTTGTAATCCACCTTAAGTAAAACAGAAGAAAAACAAACATCAATATTAACAATATTTCTTCAGATGCATATTGTAACTTCTTGTTGAAATTGAACAATATCGTCTTCATCTTCATCTTCATTTTCGATATTGTCCCAGCTAGAGTTGTACTTATTCAATTGTTCTTGTGGTGGAAGAAGCAAGAATAATCACCAGACATTAATTAGAAAATCCATAATTAAAGAAAAAAATTACTAGCAAAATGCTAAATAGAAATGACTATGTGTGATTTGGTTATAATGGAACTTTTTCTCTTGGATGGAATAATCTGATCAATATGCATTAACATATATAGGCTTCATGCTCAGAGGATAAATTAGTGCATGAACCATAAATTTTCCAAATTAAGAGGATACTTGCACCTAGTTCATCTGAAATTTAGTACTTTGACGTGAAACATGACTTTATGCATAAAAATTTAGTACTAAAATTGCAACGAATAGTAGGTTTGAACTTACTATTTTGAAAATATGATCATTCTAAAAATTTTACTGATTAAATTCATAGAGCTTAAATCCTGGATCAGTTTACACTAGTAAGGTTAGATGGAATGTCTTTGAAAAAACTCCCATGATGAGTATTCTGTGTTGACAATGGGTGCATTAATCTAAGCGAAAATAATCTGCACAATGAATTCTTGAAATAGGCTTGTTCAATATGTTTGTGCACCTATTTAAGTTTGTTACACTCTCCGTCTCAAACATATTTATCGTATTTCTCTTTTACACGTCTCTTAAATAATATTATGTGTTAGGGAGAGTTTTTGTATATTTTATCCTCGTTTATGTAGACTTAAATCTCTTTTTTATTCAATATTTACTCTATTTATGTGTCATCACCCCACAATTGAAACGTTTGTGTTCTCCTACTAAGGGTAAAATGAAAAAGAAAATATTTAACTTATAAAATGACAAATAACTTGTGATAGCTATAACATACTAACAAAAAGAGGTTAGAAAGAGTGTATCGAAAGATATGAGAAATATAGTCTTTGATATTATTAGTGAAATGAAAATACAAGCACCACATGGAATAATAAACTACATGGTGAAAGTACCAGATTAGTCATCCTGATGAAGGAATAAGGAAATATTTACATAAATCAGAAACAGGAGAACAATGAACTCTTGTTTCAATATTGTTCTAGTGCATTGTGACAAGCACTATACAGAAATCAGCAGCAGCAGCAACTCTGTTATCCTCTGCTTTTTGAATCACCTATGTCTATAACCTTTCAGCTGGAAATGAGGTTTTGCAAATTCAGTGTTACGGACATAATGGG
This sequence comes from Solanum gracilifrons, assembly GCA_029582605.1. Lineage (NCBI taxonomy): Eukaryota > Viridiplantae > Streptophyta > Magnoliopsida > Solanales > Solanaceae > Solanum > Solanum gracilifrons. The sequence goes on along the minus strand of JAJOOH010024129.1, from coordinate 22,546 downwards.
CGAATTTGTGTTCCCATTGGAGACATTTCAAGTAAAAGTGTTCTTCATTCCCTGATTGCTGAAGGATCCAATAGGTTTGGCAAGAATGTGTGGCATTGCTTTGACTGCAAGAGGGTTGTTCTTGCTCTGTACCAACAAAAACAAAATCGTGTTAATAAAGGAAACCATCATATTGTGTGCGTCATACAATTACAAAGTAGGGATCACTTACAATTGAGCAGGTGCCGGCTTTAACATTGCAGACAGGATAATCATGTGGGCAGCAACTGTTATGGTCCTTACAGCAAGTAGCTCCTTCCATAGGGCAGCAACCCCAAGCAAAGCACATGTGATAGTACTCGTAGACACAGCAGCACGTTGTTCCTGATGGGCAACTGTACACATCATCACAAGTAGTGGGTGGCTTGACTGGCGATGGAGGAGATGGAGCTGGTTTCGGGGGATTTTGGCCTGTCTTGACAGGGTAAGAAACACCTGTAGCAATACCACACAAACCCTTTGGGTTGGCAATGTTTCGCTGCATCCTGAGGTAGCCGTGTTCTCCCCAGGAAGCACCCCACGAGTTCCTCACAATCCAATAATCCATGCCATTTTCGCTACCATATCCCACTGCAACCACACCATGGTCCACTGCTGCACCACATTTCCCAGTAAAGATGCCCTGCAGCACACGTGGATTCAAGATTTAAATTTAAACACTTTTTGAAATTATGGAAATATTTGTTGACTTTATAGGTGACTTTTCACTTGAATGTTTTTTGCCTAAAATATTAGGTACCCATTGATCATGTCCATCTCAATCTACCTCTGAGGATTGAGAATATGATCATACGATGTAATCTCTATACAAAAAACCGTGTTGGTTAGGTATGTAATTAGATCCTTGATTGAAACAAGAACACTACCTAATTCGATCAAAAGACACATCTTTATTAACGACTAGGCCATTCTGAAGTAAAGATTATTTACCGATTTATAGTGCTGGAAGTCTTTGCCACCAGCTTCAATAGCAACGCTGACGGGTTGACTTGCAATAGCCTTTTTCATTGCCTGTTCATCATTCTTAGGAACACCTTCATACCCGTCAATGGTGACAACCTTGGCATTCTTCTGCAATTGTTTCAAACAAAAATTAAAAAATCTTTAATCATCATAACTTGTAAGCGTATTAGTTTCATTTCCATGAGTCCTTTAAGACTAAGAACGCGGTACTAACCCTTGTTTGGTCACATCTTCCATCCTTGCCAGTATATGGGTAATCTTCCTCAGTGTCTAGTCCTCCATTTTTTATGACGAATTCAAAAGCATAGTCCATGAGACCACCGTCGCAACCAGAGTTAGTAGAAGTATCACAATCTACCAGCTCCTGCTCGGATAACGAGATCGAATCTCCAGTCTTTAACTTGTTTACTGCTTCAATGACAGCAACTGCTGAGAAAGCCCAGCAACTCCCTGTTTCATTTTCCAAATGTGTAAATTAAATTACATTTTCTACCAACATAGACAGACCTTTAATTTTATTGGTCTAAATTCTAGGACAATGAAATCCAAGTATATTTAGTGATTTTTTAAATATAAATATTGAGTTTGACCAAATCCATACATTGGCTTATAGTCTAGGCTTCAGAAGAACACAAGTACCAAGTAATTCTATTCAAAAGATGAGATTTTTTTTTATTATTATTTCTTAGATTTAAACAGAGATAGTCCTAGATCAAAATATTAGGAATCAAAGCCAGCTAAGTAGCATTGATGAAATGGGAATTGCACCTTCAACGTCCAACGAATGGGAAACACTCATCAATTTCCTCTATCCCATAATAATGGTAACATTTTGCTTTTTTTAAGTCACTTTGATCGATCTTCAAAGTTAAATTGAATTAAATTGTAATATAAAATTTAACTTAAAGCTAGTTGGATTCTTGAAAAATAAAATGTGAATAATATTTGCTTAGAATATTTCCGATTGGGTCAAACAAATAGTTTCTCGAGTAGAATAGCATAAAAGAACTCCCCAACCCCTTATGTCCTTGTCCCCTCCCCCACCGAAAGTGTAATTGGGAATGCTACCTAATCTTGTATTATTTAAGAATAACAAATGGAATATTAGGTATAATAGAGTTGAGAATATTAATTATTGACCAATAACTTAAATAAAAAAAAACAATTTTCTAACAAATACAAATTGCTTTTTATAAATATCCCTTAATAATTGCACATCCGAACATTACTTTTTACAGTACAAATTAGTCACTGATGAGTAATAACATAGGCTTTTTCTATCATATGATTCATGTTGAAAGTTTTGCTGTTTATATCACGTTTGACCAGTCGGTGTTCATAAATAATGACGGTGAAAAGAAAAAGACAAAAGACAAGAAGAAATTAAAACAAGAATATTTGGACCATTTTGGTTGTCAATTCATTTTGTGATTCATTATATGTCAAATTTCTGGATAAAAATCTAAAATAAAGTATAATAGTTGTTATGAGATTATTATCTTTATATTCGAATGGTAAAACATTTAGGTTGAGCCATTTCCTTTATTAGTACTAATAATGAAGGATCAACTGTGTACTAGAGGTTTTGAATTAGAATTCGGCATAAGCAATCACCTTTAGAAATTCACAGAGAGGATTTTTCTGCATGAATTTGAATTGATCGGATTTCAAAATAAGAATAATGAAAAATAATAATAGTAAGTAGGTAGTAATCAAATGAATTGTCCATTGAGGTTCGGTCTATATATAGCTAAGGTGTGAAATGGATAGGTTGACTTAAACATTTAAAATAGATTGAATTAGTAACGGATCCGTCCAAAAGTTATTTGAATTGAACTAGCATAACTCAAGATGTATTATTTGATTATTTAAATGGAGTAATATATTCTCTTAGCACATCAAACTAAAAAATATTTTCACTAATTTGGGACTGGGGTTAAAACTTTAGCACAGATCAACAACACATCTAAAAATTGGATAAATCAAAATAAACAAAGTGATATGAAGCTAATTTTATTATTCCCTACTTTACTCTTGTTTGAAATTTATATAGTAGCACATGAAGTATATCGGATTTATTATATAAAATAAATAAAAAACACTTCCAACTATAATCAACAAAGTCATAAATCATAATCAATACTTTTCAGAAAATAAGTAAAGTACTACATAAAAAGTGAAACAAAAACAAGTAAGAGGTACACATACCACATTGTCCTTGATCCTTAACACCAACAAGCACACCTTTCTTCACCCAGTCAACAGATTCCGGCAACCTATCTCCGACCTTCGGAGCATACCGATCACTTTGTCTATTGGACAACCTGCGACTAGCATCAGGCTTAGTACCCAAATAAATAGACCTATACTCCTCGTTCGTCAGATCAGCAAACTTAGTCAAACCCAGTTTATAACTTTTCTCCGGCATAGCGTTATGTTCATCGATGTATTTAAGGTTATCTTTAAAGATCTGGAATCGTTTATCTTTTTATCCCAAAGCGTTGTACACTTTTTTGTGTTCAACTAGCCACGATTCGTACAAAGACATTACCTCGTCATCGGTCCGACCGGCGCCGATCGTGTGATGTTTTTCGTTGTAACTTATAATAGACATGTCCTCTACCGCCGATGTTACGGCGGCGGAAGACACGACCATTACGAGGATCGAGAATGTGAGAGTGGAGAGATGAATCGCCATGTTTGATTGTTTTAGTTGAGGTATGGAAAAGGAGATGGGAAGTAGTGGAGAAACAACTGTACTATAAAGGCAAAGGAAAAGGGTATTTTCGACAATTTCGGTATATAAAAGTGGAATATTTAATTTATTTTTTTTAATCAAAAAAAGATAAAGAGATTTGAATATGTACGTATTTCTTGGAGGAGAAGATCAAGTAGGATAGTAGTAGGAAGGGTAATTGGCATTTTTAGTCCTTCAAGTATTGATAAGTTATGATTTTGATTGTTTGTAAATTTTACTTGAGCACATTTAATCTTTAAGTAATCGCTATGTGTATTTTTATTCTCTTTAATGGTAAAAAATCACAAATATAGAGTATTAAAGTATCATTTTCATACTAAGTTGAGAGTCATTTGGTTCAAATTTAATAGTAGAAGAAAATTGATTATCATTGACTCCGATATTAAGGCTAATAGTTAAATGAGTTTAATTATCTTTTACTGCAAAATAAGTGGACCATGAGTTTCTATCGAATTTATGTAATTTTCAATTCAAACTATATTTTAAATAAGATATGAATATAGTTTAGTGTTTTTTATGTAATGAACCAAAAAAAAACTTTTAAATTGAAATAAATATAGTCAAGTGAGTTTAATGAACGAAAAAAATAAATTTATTTTTGTTGTATAAGCCTATACTTTAGTGATATTCCTTGAAGTTTATCCTACCAACTAGATATGAAATCAGATGGATAATCATCAAATATTAAAAGGATGAAAATTCAAAATGTATTTTAGTACTTAATAATTAATGAATTGAAAGTGGAATAAAATATAATGAAATTATAAATAGGAAGCAACTTGGAAATGAGTGAGAAGTTGGTTAAAGGCAAAAAACTCTTGGGAGAGGCAAACCTACCACGGTGAAAAAGATAAAAGAAAGACGCAACTATATATCATGTGGAATACATTGGGATAAATTATATACTATTTATTATTATATAGATAAAAGAAGCAAAAAGTAGGGGTGGAGTTACAAGTTCAATCGATTCCGACTCTACTTTTGAAAAGTAGGGGTGGAGTTACAAGTTCAATCGATCCCGACTCCACTTTTGATGGGGTGGAGGAGGGAGAGGAAAATTAATTTTTCTCTTTGATTGTGTGATTTTCTAAGTGAAACATCAATAGTTGAGTGACTTTTGAGTTATAAAACAAAGTTTAGTGACTTTTTAAGTGAACAACTCAAAATTGAGTGTGAAATATATTCAAAGTTGAGTGACCACCTGAGATATTAACTCGAGCTTTTAAGTTCTATTCATTCACAACAAAAATAAGATAATAATAATAATATGATAAGGTAAATATTAATAAATAATAGTATTTGTAATTGATAGCTTAGTAAAATGATATTTTATTTTGAGCAACTTTCACAACATAAAAATCATATTTGTATGTTATAGTTATAGTTTGCATAATTGTGCTCCATAGCAAATATAAATATGTATATTTCGCTATACATCTATAAAAGAAAACAAATGTATAATCTGTTTTGGTATACATATATAAAAGATCAATTGTATAATATGTGTTTGTATAAAGCGAGAAAGACAAAGGAAAACTGGGCAGGGGAAGATCGTATTTGTATAATCATAACTATATGGGACAAAAATATATGCATTTGTATTTGTATATATAATTTTCTCTCGCTTTATACAAACACAAACGCAATGTATACATTTGTATTTGTATAAGTGAGAGAGGCGAGTGAGAGTAGCGAGCGAGATCTGGGAGATGGGAGAGAGGGGAACGAAAATATATGTACATATACAATTTTCTCTTGCTTTATACAAATGCAAACATTTTATACATTTGTGTTTGTATAAAAGCGAGAGAGGCGAAGGAGACTGCCCAGCGAGAACAAAAGTGGCGAGCGAGATTCACTAGGAGAGAAGCGAAATAGCAACAGTTTGCTATGGGGTACAATTAAATCAAACTATGGTTATAGCATTTAATTTGAATTAATAATTTGTTATTATATACAATTTTCCCTTTAATTTATAATAACAAATTAAACAGATTGATTGTGTAATACTGAAAAAAAAAAAAAAAAAAACTTACGTTAAATTGTGGTATTTCAATTAGGTCCATCTTAGGAAAAAGAAATATGATGTGCCTTGTTTCTGCAGTAGAACAAAGTTATCTCTATACTATATCTATAAGTTAGCCTCATTATTTTTAACAAGTAGGTTCAGGTTTAAATTCTAGGAAATAAAATTTTATTTTCTTGGAAGGGTGTATAACTACTACATAGGTTGAAAATTCTATCAAACATAAAATTAAATTTAAACAATACCATTACTAATATATACTTACTATGTTTAAATTTGTTTGACATGTTGACTTGACGCAAAGTTTAAAAAAATAAAAAAATATTAAATTTTGTAATCTTAAATTAAAGATACATCAAATGTATCAATATGTCTTATAATTTTGTAATCTTCTATGATGGATGAATATGATTAATCCGTTATTGATTGAGTATCTTAGCCTCCGAATTGAGAACGATTTAGTGAGTGAATGCTATAAGACAAAGACTTAGTAAATAAGAAAAGTTTGGAACACGGGAATATAAATGTATTGTTGTTGTATATCTTGGGATCAAAGTATCATATAAGTGTGTTACAAAGATAAAAAACTAACCAATTAAAAAGGCTCCACCCGAATTCTAAAATTTTACAATGAGTGAATATTGATCACGTAAAAATGTCATTTAGTGATATCAATCTATATTTTTATATTATATCTGAATTGTTTATACGATAATATCTGACGTATCTTTCATTCTATCAAGTAAAGAGGGATTAGTTATCACGTTCGATTCATTCCATCACTTATATCCAACAATCATTTTACGTTTTTGGCCTATTAATAATGTCACCTACTAAAGCAAGCATCTTAATAACAATTAAAAAATAGGTTATATGAGTTGAGGAGGATTCAGATTCAGCACCATGTGAACGAAACAAAAAGATAATTAAAGAGAATTATTTTCTTTTTTTGTTTTGTTAGGCTTAGAACTTGTTAATATCTCTATTTTATAGCAATAATAGAGTATCCATTAATATTTAACTTGATATTATCTCAGTATTTTATCCTTTCAATCCATTACAGCTTGGCAAATCCCCATTTGCCCACCAGCCTATAGGCTATAGTAAAACATAAAAAAGAATGGGAGACCAATATATTTATTTTGTTATTCAAACTATGTTAAAACTTTGATTGAACATTTAAATACGTAATAAAATATTCCTCTCATCCATTTTTATTTATTTAATATACTAAATATATTTGTTTAACTTTATTTGTCCGGTTTAAAAAATTAAAAGATAATTTAATATTTTATGTCAATTTTACCATTGCTACTAAGTATCATTCATTTTTTTAATATTTAGATGATTTGTAATTAATAAGAGTGATATAGTAAATTATTTTTTTATTTATTATCTTTTAAAGAATCATGTGACAAATCAAATATAAACAAATAAAAATGAAAGGAGAAAATCGGAGGGCTCTTTTAATTGAACAAAAACATCAAGGTGTGATATAGAAGTCGGTAGGACCATAATTTATCATAAATTAAAGTAGATACATCAATGAATCTTTATGGGCCTTACTTATTTAAGAATGGATCCTAGGTAGAATATGTTTGCAACTCGATAGGTAGCCATTATTAGAAACATATAGTATAAATTAATAGGCGTGTAACATTTGTTTATATATAAAAATAAAAATAAAAGTTTGTGTTTATATAACGATATAAGTTTCTAATTAACTTAAACTCGCGTTGATCCATCTTTATTTGATAAGGTGTATAAGAATGGTATTGAGCATAGTGTATTAGTTATGTTGGAACTATTTCTTATGTTGTGTTTGGTTTGGTGTATTAAAAATAGAATGCATTGCATAATTTCTATTAAAAAGAATACTACCATCCACAAATATGGTAGAAAAGATATGAAAAAAACTTGATGGATAATCGTAGTTTCAATTATGTTAATGCATACATTAAAAGTACTAGTAATATACTAAGTTAATGTGAGTGAGTATATATATATATACTTGTCCGAACAAGCAAGAAAGATGCAATATGAAATCAATCAACTCAGTGAAGATCAAGTTGAAAATATGAACGAATTTCTATTGTTATGTGAACATTTGGACACATGTCCAAAAAGGAATTCAAATCCTGAAGGGAATATAATTTGTTGGCAGGAGATGTCCCACTAGCACTCAGTGCCAAAACATCTCATCGATAAGCATGGATATGCCGAAACCTGAGTCCAAGGACAAAGGTAAAAGCCAAGCAATTCAAAAAAGGGTCAATTCTTCAAAAGAAGAAACGAAGGCATCTTCAACGAAAGTTGAAAAAATTATCTCTGGGAAACCAGAAGGAAGTACTAACAAGGTTCCATCTGGAACAAAAGTTTTTTCTTCTTTTCAGGTTGGAAGACAAAATTCGAAAGAAGAATATCTTGCTTTTACAAGATATATTTATAATCTCCCTAAAGAAAGCGGAGAAACATTCGGAGTTTTAGGGACAACTAGTTTGTTTCCTAGAATTTCAATATTTCCAAATGGATCACCGAGCTTTACAACTCAATTATTTGAATTCGGTTACTTAGATTGAATTTATGCTAAACCGAATCTACAGGAGTTATCCAAACTACCTGCACAATTGATAAACTCAGTAATATATATATATTGTTTTTTCTATTATACTATACCAAACGATCTCTTAATCACGATTAGTTAGTGTAGTATTTTATTTTCTTACTTTGTTAAATCAGACAATGTACCTATGGCCACGTTATCTTAAGAAATAGTTTTTTTGAATCTTCTTCCAAACTAATTAATGAATTATGTTAAAGTCAAACAAATTGTCCCAATATCATAACTAACCCGATTTTATGGGATCTTTCAAGTAAAACTTAAGATTTTATTGGATGATACAATGTAATGTGAAATAATGACAGCAATTTACGTACTTAGAATATTAATCTACATGTGATTGTGATTAATACTTCATACATCCTACTTTTTGTTGCACAAATAAATTGCAATACTCAAAGCGAATTAAAGGGAAAAAGGTTTGAAAAATATTTCAATTTTGGCCGAAATTGTTGTTACGATATCAAACTTTATGGAGGACCTTTTACCCCCTGAACTATTTAATAGTGTATTTTAAAGGTATATATGCGCTCACGTGGACACATTACTATTTATAATTATGCAATATTTTTTATGTCCACATGGGCACATATATACCTTTAAAATACACTATTAAATAGTGCCGGGTAAAAGGTCATTTCCAAAGTTTGGTATCGTAACAGCAATTTCGATCAAAGTTTGGAAATAGTTCAGACCATTTTCCCCTAATTAAATATTGGATTATTAGTAATAGAGTATTAGAAAAGGGCATTCCGACAGTTCAGATTAAATATGAAAATTTTAGTTTTGAGTTTTTTTTTTTTTTGTATTTAAGAAATTAAAATTAAATAAGAATAAGTTTGGATTGGCTCAGATTTCTTTAAGTTTGGTTTTTTCAATTTTTTGATATTCAGCCTATGGATTCAGTTTTTTTTTCTTGAAAAAAATAAATATCCTAATAATATATTCATGTTACATCCATAATTCAAATAAAAAATCCAAAAAAAGAAGAGAAATTTTGGTTTGGAATTCAATTTGACCCAAACTATGTCCAACCCTAATTGGTAATATATATCTCTTTAATTTAGCATGCCATGACTATGACATCAAACAATAGAAAAAAGAAACACACACAAAAAAAAAGAGTTGATAAACAAAATTAAAAGAAGCCGCCATGCTTTACCTATATGTTTGTTGAATTTCATTTTCTCCCATTATTTATTTCTCCAATATGAATTGTTAAGTTTTTTAATATTATAAGAAGAAAAAACTTGATCAACTTAATTGGACATAGTGGTTTGACAATTTTTACCATTAAAAAGACTGGCTCAAATTCAACTTTAATTAAATATATATACTCGGGAAAAAAAAGTGCTATAAAATTAAGCCTGTGATTTTCTGGTAATAGATTAAATTAGATCCCTAAATCGTGCATTCCAGGACTTTTAGGAGCTTCATCACTTGAGAATTAAAAAGATCAATAAACAAAACATAATTAATTAATTAATTAATTAGTCTTTATTACATAATCAACTACTATTCCAAGAATAGAAGACATTGAGACGTAAGCAATGAAATCGATATTAAAAGAGAAAATGGCCAAATGACCCCCAATTAATTAGTCAATTTTTAACTACACACTTATATTTTAGGATGGTCCTATTATCCCCCTAAACTATTTTATAGTAGAATTATTTGCTTCCTAATGCTGAGTTGGCAAAGAAAGTGTAATTCACCTTCTTAAAGAGAGTGATAGGCAAACTTTCTTACTTCCTCCGTTTCACAAAGAGTGGCCTAGTTTGACTTGGCACGGAGTTTAGGAAAATAAAAAAGACTTTTGAATCTTGTGGCCCTAAATTAAAATTATGTCAAATGTACAAAATTACCCTTTAATCTTGTGGTCTTAAACATGCCACATGGAAAGTTGAAAGTAAAATGTTACCAAAAAAAGAAAGGGGCCATTCTTTTTTAAACAGACTAAAAAGGAAAGGAGATCATTCTTTTTGAAACGGAGGGAGTACTTTTCTTTTTCATATTAATTTTCTGATCTTTTATATTTTTCATTTTACTTTACTTTTTACTCTATTTATGTTTTTCATTTTACTTTCTTTATCTTTTTCATTTTACTCTCTCTCTTCTTTCTCTATTTCTTCAGTACACCACCAGATTTAAGTTCCCTGAAGAAAAAAAAAGGTATAAAATCATCTCACTATTAATAATTGTTACTAGTGACGCTATCTCCTTCTTCTTTTTCTCAAAAGAAATTGACTTCACTTGCAAAAATTAAAAAAACACATGATCAATTAAAAATAAACACTTTTTTCATAGCCAAGTGTTCATAAGTTCAAGCACAACACGAAATTGAACAATATAGAGAAAATCCAGTTGAGTAAATAAAACTAACAAAGCATCAAGGTCAAAATTAGTATCTTCTACAACTAAATTTTTACTACTTCAACTACAGCAACACACAAAATTGAAGAAATCCAGATTCGAATCAGATCCAAAAGTTGATTACTATATAAGTATATCAACATCAAATTCTTTAACATGAACAACCCGAATAAAATTTCTCCTTTTAGATTATTGTAAGCCAAACAAATATGCTCAAGACTTCGATAGTTGGCAAACTTTTAAGAATTTCACCAATTAAATTCATATTTCATTCTTTTTTTTTAATCTTTCCAAAATCCAACAATATTCTCATCAGAGAAACCCATTAAATACCAACCTATATATTCAAGATTGGCTATGTTATTGTGTTTTACCGGAAAAATAAAGTTCATATGCATATATAAGATCTATAGCTCCGTCAAATTTTCGATTGGCGACGGATATCTCTGATAAAATTGTTCCCCAAAATCAAGATATTGAAGTTTTTGAAGCTGATGAATATCCAATGGTATGAGACCCACAAATTAATTTTGAAAAAGGTCCAAATTTTGCATGTTGAAATAGTTGTATAAGAAAATTGGGAACTTAGATTAAGAAACTAAAATTTTTGAGGTTACAGATGGAACTTGGAGTTTCCACTTCAATGGCAGGAAATTTTTAGTCAAAGAAAAGGATAGAAAAAGGAAAAAGAAAAGAAGAAACCAGCTGAAAAAGAAAAGAAAAAACATATAAGGGAAATAGAATAAAGAAAAATAATAATTATATTTTTTATATAAAAAAAGTACCATATATGTTACGTGGCACTGTGCGTGCAATACATTGCTTACCATAAATCTGGGTGTGACCTTTTAAGGGACAATATATTCCACTTTTAAAATGTTTAGGAGGTTAATAGGACCTCCGTAAAATATAAGTGTGTAGTTGAGAATTGACTAATAGATTGGGGGTTCATTTGACCATTTTCTCATATTAAAACTAACAACCTGACAATATATTGAGTTTATATTATTACGCAGTGGAAGTAATCAATCAAGGGAAAATTGTATGAAATATCAAACTATTAATTCAAATTAAATGCTATAGTCATAATTTATTTTATTTGTAATTCGCAGCAAACATACCATTTTTTTGCCATCTGATTGGTATACAATTACCCATTCGATATACAAATGTAAAAAATGTGTTTGTGTTTGTATAAAGCGAGAGAAAAGTGTATATACAATTACATATATTTTCGTCTTATACACTTATAATTATACAAATACAGATCTTATTATACAAAAATACAATGTATAAATGAATTTATACAAAACTGAACAATTTGTATAAAATTGGATGTATGTAGCGAATTATACAAATCAAAAGCTCCATAGCAAACATAAAATTTGTTATGGAGCGTAATTATGCAAACTATAGCTATAACATACAAATATGATTTTTATGTCTGCTATATGTGAAAGTTGTTCATCAATTAATCACACTAACTCATCTATTTGATTAAAGAAAAATTCTAAAAATAGCTATTTTCCAAATCATGTAAAACACCATCGATTCAAAAATCATTTTAAGAAAAAGCTGTTTTTATAAGTAAAAAAAAAAAAGCATGACGATCTCATGAATTTCAAACTAAAAAATGTAAAACTTCATCTCGGACAATAGCAATGACACTGTCATATATTCACTTTTTAAAAGTTTAAATTTCGAAAATCATGACAATTATCGATATTATGGACCTATCGATAAGCCCATCTATATATATCATGGATTTATTGGTAAGCCCAAATAACATCTTTGGCTCTTAGACGTGAGTTCGCTAGCCCATAGTGAACATATGAGGCCCAAAGCTCGGTCAAGAGATGTGCTAAGTTGGAAAGAGTCCAAAGATGTTATTTGGGCTTATCGATAAGTCCATAATATAGATAGATGGGCCCATCAAAGCTCCACTTGGGCTAGTTTAATGGGCCCAAATGATCGAAAGGCCAGGCCAATTCGCAGCTTTCTGGCTCTCTCACCATTTTCTTTCGGAGAAAGTTACGGTTATATATTGTTCATAATTTATTAATATGATCGAAATATACACAACATATATATTGTAGGTATGCATATTATGTGTATAATATATGCAAATATAGTTTTAGTAGACACAAGCTATACACTTTGTAATGATTGAATGGTTCAGCTCCGTAATTTTTATGGGATAGATATTTACCAAAATAGTCTTCCCATGATTATTTTGTTTCTAAAACTAAACAATAAGCATTGATTAAATCGTTAAAATATAACAATATGGCCTCTCATTTCTTATTGGCTTGTTGATCTACAAAGAGGTGTTTGACATAGAATTATGCTTGCTTAAATATGCGCATCCTTTTTTTTCTTAATGAGAAATATGTAATATAATACCTCTAAGAAAGTCAACTTCCTTTTACAATTTTGACCAATGTAATGCTTTTCACGTCTCCTGTTTGTTTTTTATTCTATTTTTTAGACATTTAAATTATATACACACGTTTTTTTTTTTTTTATCTATGCTTCATGTCAACCCAAGGAAAAAAAAAAACAGAATTTGTATTAGTATATGCACGTTGGTCTCTTTCATTTTATTTTATTCACCTCAATTGAAATTAAAGTGTTGGGAGTAAATTCAATTATGCAGGGCAGGATCAGTTAAAATTCAGGGGTTAAGTCTCAATCAGTCTCACTCGCCCAATTGTCATCCTTATTTACTTGAATATAATTATCAAGCTAAGAGTTAAATCTTAATTATAGTACAACCAACTATAGTTATGTTTTACACTTTTCGGTATATTAAAGCACAAATCGATAATCTATATACCTCAAAGCTCACAAGTTAGGACTAGCTCAAGTGGTGAGTATCTTTATCATCCACTCGTTAACTGAATGTTCGAGTCACCTACGTTGGAGATGAGTGAAAACGCTATTGATATCAAGGATTAAAAAAAAGCTTATAAGTTGTAGTAACTAAAATAACTAACATTGAAAGATTTGAGATAATGTGGGTGACCCATTTCAACTCACTGTAGGATACCAAACTTTTTATCCAAGATCCAGCTTTTGACAATTTGGTACAGTTTGGGTCAGCTAGAACTAGTTTGGTTGATATTGACTTACAAAACACAAGTAGGCCAACCCAAACCACCATTAATAGGGTAAATTTTACGGATAATTATTTTTCTCCCGATAAATAAGATAATCAATTATTATGGAGCAAGGAGTTTCAAATTCTCTTGATGAAGCTCTTGAATTATGAGCTAGTGCAATAGGCTCACCTTTATTTCTAAAGAGGCTTTACACTCGGGTTGATGTCTACTAAACGAGTGTTAGTGGTTTCCTTAATTTACGTGCTTCTTTATCTCGACTTAAGCTTCCTTGATTCGTGAGATTGGTTGATTGGATGTTTTTGGCCTATAATCCTTCCTAGGAATAAATTTTAGGAAAAATTATTAAAATACACGTCTTATGCTTTCTTTATTTTCAATATCTCCTTCATTTCTAAAAATCTCTAAAATCTCTTATTTCTTTAATGTATCCGAGCTGAGCTACATATTAATGTATTCAAGCCAGTATTTAATGTATTCGAGCTATATATTATTTATCCGATTTATTTTATAATGTATCTGACCTACATATTATGTGTCCGAGCTAGTTTTTAATGTATCCGAGCTACTACATATGTATCCGGTTTATGTTATAAAGTATCCGAGATACTCTTTAATGTATTCAAGCTACATATTATGTATCCGGTTTGTGTTACTTTTTAAGGGATTAATATAATTACAAACGAAAGAGGGATAGATTGTAATTTCATATTAAAACTATGTCATTCCTAAAATTTATCCAAACTATGACGATAGATAAATGCGTGATTAGTTCCACAAATCTCAATAATAAATGGACAATGGCTAGTTTTCAAACACGGGGATTAAAAAATGGTCAACTTACAATATTTCCACCCATTAACAATACACCATTATGACTTTTTATTTATTTATTACTATTATTTCGAGTTTAACAACCATTTTGAAAAAGTTTTTCAATTATTTCCTCAACCAAACAACTCTAGAGAAAAGTTTCTTTATGCAAAAACTGAAATCACCTCTGTAATTAGTTTTTAAACATTTGAAATAAGTGAAAAAATTATTTCTGATGATGTTAAATTAAAGGTCATGCTAATATTCCACTCTCAAGGATATATGAGAGATTTTAATATTAACATGACCTCATTTCTTATATATGCGGGGCTAGAGACAAATTTATGGTTTTAATTATAAAGATTTTTAGTAATAAATTTATTGTATTGTTGTAGTTATGAATCAAAACCTTATATTCATTAAAATTTTGGTAAATTTTTAATATAAATCTATATGTCGAATACAAATTTTTGAGTTCAGATAAACACATAACAAAAATTCTACATCCACTGAAGCCAAACTTATTACATTAATATCTTTCTTACTTACAATTTGTAAAACTAACCTCTATTTATTTCAACCCCAAAACAAGTCAGATATTAAAATAATTACGACCTATACTATATGTGGAACCATAAATTCTATAATCTGCAAATTTCTCAAACACGTTTTTTTGGCATCTTTAACCTTGTCACAATCATCAGAACCCCAAGTCTTTTTAAAATGTATATATTTTTGATGAAATAAAATGGAAGCACTAAAAAATACATATTTGTGCTAGGAAGTAGGATATATTTTATGTTTACGCGGATTTGACTTGTTTAAAATTATTGTGAACTCCAAATACTAATGAAAAGTCATAGAAGTTTCCAAAGTATGAAACGACTTAATTCATTAGAGTGTTTTGACCACTCAATATTTGCCCTGGTCCTTTTCATACCATAGATATTTTTTGATTTTCTATTTGGTGTTCGATAGCTATATTGAAGTCTAACTAGGACCTCATTTAAGAATAACACTTTTTATCCAAAAAAATTTTTACTCAAAGCTCGAATTCGAGTCTCGAGAACTATCTTTTCATACCATAGATATACATTTAAGTAATTAGGTTAACAATTACTGTCCATTTAGGTTAATTTATTCTCAGTCAATAACTTCATATTTTGGTTAAATGTTAATTTGTCGAATTCCAATTTGTCGTCGTTTTTTTACCCTGTCATACTCCAACTAGTTGTGCCATCCTTTTTTATTTTATCTACTATTTATTTTTTTCATCTCAATTTATGTGTTGAATTTTTCTTTTTAACCTTTCTTTGAATAATGTCATACTTTTTTATTTAAAAATAATTATAATTCTCAATGGGATGATTCATGGACACATTTTGGATAAAAAAGTACTGTTTTATTTTATTTAAATTTTGTATTCAATGGAACAACACCATATAGATTGAAACAACAGAAGTAATACTTTTTCATGTGTGTTAAAAGAAGTCCATATTTGCAAACTAGAGAGATGATATAAGATTGTGTTAACGAAAGGTAACATAAATATCAAGTAAAATAGTTAAAGTGTGTGTAAATTGACCTACTTCCATTTATTAGTTGTTTATCAGTAACCTAAGTTTGAGAGAAAAGATAAACTTTTACTTTCGGCAAAATAAATCCTTTTGGGATTGAGAAGAAGAAACCTACGACAGAAAAGCATTTCTCAACCAAAAAAAGAAGAAGTAGATTGACTTTGAAGAAATGTTTTGGAGTGTAAAAATGCCCTCATAATTATTGAAACCTCAACTCTTAATAAGCAAGCCAACATAAAGTGGGATCCAGCAAAGTCAATGCTTCATTGCTTTATTTTATGGCTTTTTTTGATGGAGTGAAATTTTGGTTAATCTTGTAACAATATAGGTTCTTTTGCACTACCATGAGATGAGTAGAATAGGGGGTGCTTGTTATTTTCACATAGTGATTTCGGGTTTGAGTATTTTAGGAATAGAAAAAGTTTCTGATAAAAACACTTCCAGTCTTTCGTGTGATTTACTGAACTTTATGCAATACTAGCATAAATCTGATCATTAGTCAAATTCTAAAATAAATATCAGATACAAAATGGAAATGAAAAAAATATGATACCTATTGGCTACAAATAATATTTTTTTATATTTATTTACAATGATTTGGTCATTAGTTTTTTGAAATATTGATAAAAATAACATTTATAAGAATATCAAATGATCGTTGTGAAATCCATTAAGGTTAAAGAATTAGTCTATATTATTACGATGCTCTCGATTGATGATTATAGTTCAACGGACTACTATGGTTTATAAGTATTTCAAATTAAATAATGACTTTTAGTAACAATTTTTAAAATTTATCTAAGTAAAACTTACATTCAAATACTACTTTGAATTTCAAATTGTCCTTTATTTTCAACTTGAAAGTTGACAATCCACCCAACTACTTGTACAACACCCCCTCCCAATATCTTCTACCTTTGTCAACTTTTACTTTTCTTTTTCCGTTTTAAAATCCATTTTCTTCTCCTCGAGATACGTTACATTATTATTACATCACTCATTTTCTTGCTTTTTCTTTCTTTTTAAAGACAATTTAAAGCCCCAATGATTCCTAGGTTTGAACTACTACAATTATTTTATTAACAAAAAGATCAACTTGACCAATTAAAGAAAGAAAAAAAAAAGTTACTCTAACTAAAATAAAGATAGTATACGCAAAATCTAACAAGAAATTATGTCTTTCAATTGTTGACAATTTGTACAATTTGTTGAAATGATCCCCAAGTAGATTTGAGAATATTGTGTCTACTCGTTAAGGGTCCTACAATGTTCATTTGCTGTAAGACAATAATTATTTTTTAAATATATTTTTTAATATTCTGTTTTATATTTTGTCAAAACTCACAAGAGGAAATTTTAACAAGAGTACAAAAAACGAAAGTCACCCAAAGATACAAAAGGGAAAGAAGAAAAAAGAATCCCATGTGAGCTGTGACCTAGCTAGCTATACTGTGATTTTGTGTGGTTTTAATTTCAAGTTTGACGAAGACTGAACATAACGAGACATCAGTAGGTCCTAAAAGACTCGTAATTATTGATTGATCGAGATTTCTTCACTTTTAAATAATTTTAAACGTAAATTTACTAATGATAAAAATATGTTTAAGATTAATTTTTAATGGAAGATAAAGTTATTTAACTTCTCGTATTGAGGGAGGGAGAAAATCTAAGTCAATCTACTAATGATAAGGTTATATTTTAGGACCAAATGCAAATGAGGGCCAAAGTTATTCTATTTTCCAGAATTCGAAATAGGGACAATGTTATTTTATTTCCCATAGTTGAGGACTTGAGGGATAAATATGAGCAAATTCACTAATGATAAAGGCATATTTATGATCAAATTCAAATGGAGGGCAAGGTTATTCTATTTCCCATAATTATGGGGCATCTATGACCCTATTTTCATGAATTTAATCGAACTTAAATTTTTGAAACATAACATGAATATGCATATGCTAAAAAAATACAATTTATTTGATATTATTTGATCAAACATATATTTTAATGAATTTATTAGTAGATGTTGGATTATGGGTCTTGAGAAATAATGAAAAAAGGAAAATATATTTTTTGGTAGGATGAATACGGAGAAGGGTAAAAAAAATATCCTTAAATTATATGAAATTGAATAAATATGTCTTAGTTAATAGTTTGATCTAAAAATGTCCTTCTTGTCAATAATTTGGTTCAAAAATATTTTTTAAAAATAAATATGTTTTTTTTTTCTTTCTAAAGATATTCTTCTTTTTAATCAAAATCTTTTTATAAGCAAATGTTTATCCTACTTCAATTTAAAAATAATCAAAAAATAAAAATATTTTGTATATATGACATATATTATCAGTTGAAAAATATATAAAGTTATTCTATTTTAATTGATAAAATAGGATTTAGAAAGAAAAAATATTACTTCCTACATTTCTATTAGTTGAAATGATTTTAAAAGAAAGATAACAAAAATAAAGTTATTTTCAAGGTAATATTTTTATTATGAATATGATGTGTTTAAAAAGAAAAAAATAATATTTAACCCATCTAATAATAATAAAGATATTTTTAAATTAAATTATTAGTAGTAAAGGTATTTTTTAAGGGAAAATTGTATAAAATAGTAAACTATTAATTCAAAATAAATGTTATAACTACAGTTTCATTTAATAATTCGTAGCAAATATTTTGTCATTTGCCACTCTCCCTGATCTTGCTCGCCACTCTCTCTCGCATCTCTCACTTTATACAAACAATAATGTATAAATTGTGTTTGTGTTTGTATAAAGCGATAGAAAACTGTATATACAAATACAAATACATGTTTCTTCATCCTATACACTTATAATTATACAATACAAATCTTCTCATGTCCAGTTCTTTTTTTCCCTTTTTCTCTTTCTCGCTTTATACAAACACAAATTATACAATGTACAATGTATACTTTGTATTTGTATAAAGTTAGAGAGAGATTTTATATACAAATACAATAGTTTTAACTCGATTAAATTGTATACGAATTCAAATTCAATGCAGATATACATACACAAAAAACATATAAATATACAAAATGATATTTTCATAAGCACAGATGTCCGATTTTCTGCAAATCATTGCGATTTATACAAATCAGATGTCTGCGATTTTATACAATCGGATGTTGCTTGATATTTTTATACAATCTGATGCTCCATAATAGCTATAGAGCGCTAATATGATTTTATGTTTGCTAAACCTAAATTTACTATTTTTTATCTTAACTATTAACAATTTTTTTAAAATTTGATTTTACCTAATTTAAGAGTATTTTTTACGTTTTAAAATTACGAGTAAGTAAAAATAAATGCATGAGAGTAGGTTTTAAATATCATATGCCTGTAAAAATAAAAAAGACTTTAAGTATACCCCATATGGACTTTTGCATTAAAAGATGTTAAAGAGTCAACTCTACCTCACTGGCTCCAACCTAACTCTCATTTTACCATTCATTTCATCCAACGGCTCATTACTTCCTTTTGACTTTCTGCCCCCTTCATCCTCCGTCATCTTCCATTTTCCACCGGTTTACCCGTTAACCGGTCTCCAATACACTAAAAAAATACTATAGTCAATGCCCTCTTTTTCTTTCCTACAAAGAAATGAATAATTAACGTGGACACATATCATTGGCTTAATCCTTGTTTGGAGTTACAGAGTGGATAGATACTTGTATGACTATAAATCATTCTATTAAAAATAAGATAAGTATTTCAATGTTAAATTTTATTAAATATAAAATATACTATAAATTGAGGCAGAGATCATAACTAATTTATATATTAGTGATATCTATAAAAAATTAATCAACTTACAAACGACCCCTTTATAAGCTATAAGGTCAAAGTTTAGTTATTTATATTTAGATCAATAAAGATTGTGATATAATAACAAATTAAAGCTCTTAAATTTGAGATTTAGATATGAAAAAATCTTTTTAGTTAAATATTTTGAATTTTAACAACCATATATAATTTTTGTTTGATTTTTTATTTAGTATTCGATATTTATATTAGAATTTAATATCTTTAATTAAAAATAAAAGAATACTTATTAATCCACCTCAATCCTCGTTGTTAATTATAAATAGTATTATTGATTCTGGTTAATAATCAAAGGTTTCGATTTCAAAACCCAAATATCCGGTCAAAAACAAAAAAAAAAAAGTCATTTATTAAGATATAAAGATACAAAATAAAAGTCGAGAAAAAAAACAAAAGAAAAAAGAGAAAAAGGAGCATCATAAGTTTGACTCTCTCCCTCATTGATTAGAATAAGAATTTCCTCCATTTTCTCTCTCTTTTTTATTTCTATATCTTCTACCCCTCTCCTCACTCTTTCCAATCTTCTTCTTCTTCTTCTTCTTCTTCTTCTCTCTGTTCTATGGTTTTCTAAACATGGCTGTAGACTTAATGACCAGTGGTTACAGAACCGATAATTTTTCATCAAAAATGGAGGAAACCGCTGTACAAGAGGCTGCGACCGCCGGACTTCAAAGCGTTGAGAAATTAATCCGATTGTTGTCTCAATCTCATCAAAATCAACATCAACAAAAACCGAATTTTCAAGATTCGTCATCTTCTTCTTTGGGTAATTCCTCTGTTTCTGCAGATTATCAAGCTGTAGCTGATGCTGCTGTAAACAAATTCAAAAAGTTCATTTCTTTACTTGATAAAAACAGAACTGGTCATGCTAGATTCCGCCGAGGCCCAATTAGTTCTTCCTCTCCTCCTCTTCCATCAAAACCCCAACAATTACAACAGCCCATTAAGAATCAAAACCCCCAAATTGAAGAAATCGAAAAGCCCCAAACTTCAAATACCAAAATCTACTGTCCGACCCCAATTCAAAGATTGCCTCCGTTACCTCATAACCATCTTCAATTAGTGAAAAATGGGTCGATTGAGAGGAAAGAAGCATCAACTACCATCAATTTTGCTTCTCCGTCGCCGGCGACTTCGTTTATGTCATCGTTAACAGGGGAAACAGAGAGCTTACAGCAGTCTTTATCTTCTGGGTTTCAAATAACAAATCTTTCTCAGGTTTCATCCGCCGGCCGGCCACCGCTTTCTACTTCTTCATTCAAAAGAAAGTGTAGTTCCATGGATGATACCGCCCTCAAGTGCAGCAGCGCCGGTGGGTCCTCTGGCCGTTGCCACTGCCCAAAGAAAAGGTAAAAATCAACCCCAAGATTCCATTTTTATCACTGTAAATCCATAAATATACAGATCTTTACAAATTTATGTGAATTTTAACTGATTTATTGATAATTTATTCAGAAAATCAAGAGTCAAAAGAGTAGTAAGAGTCCCTGCTATTAGCATGAAAATGGCTGATATTCCACCTGATGATTATTCATGGAGAAAATATGGTCAAAAACCCATCAAGGGTTCTCCTCATCCTAGGTAAATCCTCACTTTTTTCGCTTTCTTGATGACTCAAACCCATAATTTCATGTTTAATTTAAATGGTGTCTATCATTCGAGCAACCGTATTAATTTTGATTTTGAGCTTTTCCAGAGGATATTACAAATGTAGCAGTGTACGAGGATGTCCAGCAAGAAAACATGTCGAAAGAGCATTAGATGATCCAGCGATGTTGATTGTTACATACGAAGGAGAACACAATCATTCCCATTCCATTACAGAAACACCAGGAGCTCATGTTCTTGAATCTTCTTAAATTTTAATGATAATCAACGGCTCAGATCTTCTTTAGAAACATGAAGAGTAAATCAGCACCGTCGATCTAATGGTCAACGCCTAAAGAAAAAAAAAGAGGCAATATTTGTTTAATTTTTATTCTCTCTATGTATTTGTCGTTGAAATACTTTTGATTATGCGTGGAAAAAATTTGAAAAGAAGATAGAGAGCACAAATTGTGGATTTGGTGGAAATTGAATCATGAAAAAATTTAGTGGGTACTTTTTTTTTTTTTTTTAAATTTAATTTAATTTAATATACTATACATATCATGTTGGAAGATTTTTTTTTTCTTTGTTTAATTTTATGATTTGACGTTTAATTATTTATACACGTTAGGTTGGTTCTAGCAAGGAAGTCCACTTATTCCATCTTCCACTAAAAAACAATTAAAAATAAATTAAAGAGTTTTGGCTCCTACCATAATAGTTAGTCAATGAGAATTAAGATTAAAGAATTTAATCAAGTTGGGATTAGTCTAATCAAGAACGTGTCGTAAATGAGACGTTTGACAAACTTTAAGTTATA
>JAJOOH010024128.1:0-42985 GCA_029582605.1 Solanum gracilifrons | reverse complement strand
CCCCCCCCCCCCCCCCCCCCCCCCCCCCCCCCCCCCCCAATAAGTTTATTGTAGAAAACAAAAGAATAGGCTTTTCAAAAATCTTTCATCTATAAAATAAAAATCTCATATATGTAGAAATGAAGATCTCTTATGTGTTAAAATAAAAATCTCTTACAAAAAAAAGACTATAAGCTAAAAAAATAATTATAAATAACCTACAAAATCAATTCTCATGAAAGAAGAATTGGAGATGTTTTTTTTTCCCAATAATATGGGAAAAAACAAAAGAAAGAGATAAGTAGTTTAAGATGGAATCCAAATATACAAATTCAGATCAATTCATTTAAAGAAGAAATATAGAATAAAAACTAAAGAATATATAATATGAAAATAAATCAGCACTCATCATTTACGAAATATACTTCATAAATACATAATATATCATATGAAAATAAATTAATACTCAACATTTTATAAAAGTAAATCTAAAGAGAGAAATCAAACATAAATGTAAAAAATTGTGCTTAAAATATTAGAAATGACTCAATGTTTTTAGTAGTTGGTCTAAAGAAGGGCTATATATAAACAAATGTTAAGAGTTTTTATTTAGGTAGCTGTAAAGAAATTTCAAGTGATTCTTTTAAGAAAGATTTGTAGTTATAAACTCAATAAAATAAGCAAATGTTGCAAGAAAAAATGATTATTTAGTTCTCTTCTCACTAGTACTAATCAAATTCAATATTATAATTGTATATTTAAATTTCTTCACAAGATTCTTGAAGTAAGTTTTATGGCTTCAAATTCTAAGTATTTCTTGAAACATAGTATTCAGATATAAAGTTTCGTGAGACCAAAAAAGAGGTATTGAATCTTAATTCAGTATAACAATACTTATTTATACCGTGTACATATTAGATGCATCTTCGAGAATAGATGTCAAAATCTTTATAAAATCAATAAATTCATAAAAGGTTGAAACAAATTTAAGTCTTCCAATAGGCATGTTCCCTTTGTGAATTCTTTTAAATAGATCAATACATTCAAGTTACGATTATATGACAAAATCTGTATACATAATTAACACCAAAGGATATATATGTCAAACGTCAAAATTCCAAAAAGTTTTGCTCTTATCAATTTCAACCATATAGAAGTTTGAGTTGGTAGAGAAGAAGCTTCTGCATATATTAGTGTCTAGGATCGTATAATTTATTCTAATTTTATATAATTTTATTAATGGATGTGAGACGTATGTGTAAAGCAAGTAGATTAAATTAGTAGTAATCAACCCAACATGTGAGACTTGGACAAAAGAGACAAAAAGTCGCAAATAAACCATCCAACAACAAGAGTCAAGAGAATTTTTCAGTTATTTCATCTTTAGATTATTTAATTAATCCTACTACAACTCAATTTAACTTAAGGTTTAATAAGCTAAGTCCATGAACACAAATATCAAAATAGAAATGGTATACAATTAAATAGAAATTGAAATTGAGGGTTTGAGATTTGGAATGTGGAGGTTCAATATTTCACAACCAACTGTTGCAATTACATATATAACCTTTGGACTACAAATTCACTTAAACTCATAATTTTTGAGATAATGACATAAATGATCCCTAAACTATTATAGTAAGTCTAAAATAGTTCATTAACAATACACTTAACGGATGTAGTCCTTTAACTATCTACAATCTTGTCAAGTTTGGTATATATCTACTTTTTATTTAAAAAAATTGTTAACAAACACCGTTAACTGTCATTATAATTCAATTTCTATCTCCTGACTTTCTTTTTTCCACTTCTTTTCGCCATTGTCTCACTGTTTCCTCACTTTCTTTCTTTTTTCAATTCTTTTCTCCATTGTCTTGTTGCAATTGTGTCGTTGGTCGTTATTTTATTCGAATTAAAGCGAAATGCAAAGTAACGAACACAATTGAGAAAATATTGTGAGCAAAAAATATGATTCTATTTTCATGTTAATAATCCGTCATTACATCAATGAAAAGACATAGAATTGTAGAAAAAATTAAAAATCAGCAACCGAACTAAACTATAATGCCCCATTTTCAACAGTTTTTGTGCAGAAAATAGCTTAAAACTGCAAAAAAAAAACAATTATCAAACATTGATCAAATTGTAGCACCTAAACACCCAAAAAAATCAGCAGAAAACTGCAAATTTAGCATCAAATTGTACATAACATAGCACTAGACAACAACATCAAACCACCAAAAAAATCAGCACCAAATTGCACAAAAAAAAAACTCCAAAAACGTCACCAAACTGTTGCACAAACAGCAGCACCCGACCCCCAAAAATCAGCACCACACTACACAAAACTCTAGTCGTAGAATCATTGCCTTGAGCTTTCAATAATGGTGAAATCTAATGAAATGAATCTAGGGTTTTCTTTACTGTAGCTACAATGAAGAAAAGAAGAGGGAAAAAGATAATCTCTTTCTCTCGAGAGTAGCCGAATTACGATGTTTGTTAACGGTGTATATAAAAAGCCGATATAAACCAAACTTGGCAGGAGTGTAGATAGTTAAAGGACTATATATTGATAAGTGTATAGTTAAGGGACTATTTTAGACCTAATGTAATAGTTTAGGGATTGTTTATGTCATTTTCTCAAAATTATTACAAGCTTAATAATTATTAAATTTCAAATCATAATTTTAATAATATAATGAATTTAATGTTAAATATAAATTTTGAATCTGCTTCTGATTTTGTCTCGGTCAAAGACCATAAGCTACTGTGACTTTTTTAGAAAAAATTACGCGAATTGACCAACATTATTAGTGTATTATTTAATACAACTACAGTTTCATATAATTCTGAGTCATGACTACAATTTAAATTTGCTATGAAGAATCTCATATATTTGGATAAACCCTATTTGTATATATATTTTTGTATTTTGTATATATATTACTAATTTCGTTATTATACTGCACATATCTATACGTAAAACTTTCATTTATGGTGTTTGGTTCTATATAATTTTTTTATTTTTGGTTGTATGTTTTTCCGGTATATCATCACTCACTAATACTTTATGCGAATCAATTGTAGAATTTCAACAGTTATATACAATTGCTTAGTTGTCTATATTAATAGGTTGTATACAATACAAATAGTTGTATATAATATGCTACTTGTATAAACCCAATTTTAGACCAAAAAGATAAGTAAAACGGTATTTTTAGACCAAAGATGGATGAAGATTATTTTTAAACCTTTTCTTATAGTTCATGGATATTTTTGACTATTTTCCAAGAAATATAATATATGGAAACTGAAAAACTGTTAAGTAATTAATAAAGAAACATAGACAAAAAAAAACAATTAAAGTTTGAATTGGGCCCTTGGAACATCACACTCTTCTTCTTTTGAACTGGAAAGTGGGCAGATAAGCAAACACTTATGGGCCTTGGGCCCTTTACAACTCCATAACATGGACCCATTTACAGCTCTCCATTCGGATAAGACCAAACAACACAAACCTCACTAATTTAGGTTCTAGTTACGTGTCCTCATATTAATTTTGAAAATTATCTTTTATATCGTTTTTCTTCATCAGATACATATATTTGTTCAATTCAGATACATATATCTCGATATGCATACGGGTCAAATTAGACGTGGTTTACATTGTATCCAAGACTGACTCTCTTGCTCGTATAATTGTCTCATTCAGATACATGTATCTTGAATACATACAGATCAAATTAGGTGTAGTTTACACTGTATCCAAGACCGACTCGCTTGCTCGCTTCTGTGTTCAGAATGTATTTGATTTTTATGATTCTAAACCAAACCAAATATCTATAAAACTAATAATAAAAACTTATATACTTATTTGTTTTGTTTATCAACATCAATTATCACTAAAACAAAATTAAAAAGTTTGAAATATATATAATGGAATTCTTACTATTAAAGTTTGTTTTACTGTTATATTCTATTAAAAATAAAAATATATATTGATTTTTTTTTGTGTGGTTTTATATATTTTTTCTATATTCTATAAAAATAAAGGGAGTATGATTATAAAGGTTATTGGTTATTTTCAGGCACAAAATATCGTCCAACATAGTTTGCGACCTGTTAGTTAGCTTAAAATGCTCTGAATTAAAAAACAAAATTAATGTTCTCATTTTGTCCCCAATGATTGAGCTAAATAGTGATTTATGATTGGTTGAACTACTTATTACTTGTTAGTCTATTTTAAGAATCAAATTATCTAAAATTTGATTAATATTTTAAAATATACTCCTTCCGTTCAATAATAGTTGTCCATTATACTAAAAATAGTTGTTTAACAATACTTGTCAAATTTAGAAGATCAAGAGATAATTTACCTTTTGTATTTATTTTATCTTTGCTATTAAATACTCCACTACCTCTGTCCACTTTTAATTGTCATAATTTCTTTTTGGCATAATACATAAACATGACCTTTAACTTGACTTCAATTGACAACTATGACATTTAACTTTGGGTGTGCACAAGTAGACACCCAAATTTGTATAAAATTGAACAAATAGACACATTCATCCTATATGGCACCCTACATGACAATTTTGTATCCTACGTGGCGTTCTACGTGTATTATGCCATGTAGGACAGATGTGTCTACTTATTCAATTTTATGTAAGTTTAAGTGCCTACTTGTGCACACTCAAAGTTGAAGGGGGGCATAGTTATCCGTTGAAGCCAAGCTAATGGTCATGTTTATGTATTATGCCTTTCTTTTTTCAGAGTTAACCTATAAAAACTTTGACTAACATTTTATGATGTATTTTTCATCATATTGATATGCAAAAATATTGCAATTTATAATACTTTTCATATAGTATTTCAATATCTAAATTTTTCGTTTAAAATATCGAATTAATGTAATCTAATTTAACTTTGAAAATTAGTCAAATTAACTTTCAAAAAGCGCAACATGATAAATAAAAGTGGACGGAGGGAGTATCATCTAATACATTTCTCAAAATATTAAATTTAACAAAGTCAAAGGATAAATTAGTAATATTACCCCTATTATTTCTTGTTTCTTAAGGGGTGTGCCAAGTCAATAATGAACAATTATTGGGCAGACGAAGTACATTACAATTTTTACTTGTTCTTTGATATTTATTACTATATGTTTCTTTATTTGTTTTGTATCGCTTTTTTACTGTCTTATTTAAAAAAATATATATTTATACTTAGAATTTTTTTTTTGAGTCGAAGGTCTATTGAAAATATATCTACTCTATATAGATAGGAAGTAACATTCGTATCCATTTTATCTTCTCAAATTTCATTTGTTTGGAAAGCCACCTGGTAATTGGAATTGGTGTAATCACTAAGGTAGTAATTACCAGCCTAGAAATTACACCGTTTAATAAGTACACTGACATGTTTGTTTGCCTCAATGTAATTATACTGTAATTACACATATATTGTTATTATTGATTTTGTTCACCTTTATTATCAAGAACTTTTTAATGGAAAAATGAAGGAGAAGAAGAAATGGGGAGAAAATCTGAGAAATGTAGAAGAAAAGGGAAGAAGAGAGATTTAAATAAAAGAAATACAAGAGACTTAAAAAAAGGATTAATCTTTTAAAATTGATTAGCTCAATTAGCCTTAATAGTCAATAGATGCTAGGTGGATTCATTTTAATGGATTTTCAAGTCTCTATGCGCCTATTTTCAAATAATTTGAAAATATTTGGCCAATTAATCATCGAAATGTGTTTTTAATATATATGGTGTAATAGCTTACGTATGTAATGAGAAAACTAGATAGTTTAGATGAAATTAGTAAAAATATGATAGTTACATGTATTTTAACTTATTTACTTTTAAATTAACTCTCTAGAAATAAAACATGACTATTATTTTGAGACAGAAGGAGTACAAAATTATATTACTTCATTCATCTTAATTTATGTGACATCTTTTATTCCTCGAGAGTTGATCTAACTAATCTTTAAAGTTAAATCAAATTAAAATTAACTTAATATATTAAATATTACATAAATTAAAATGGATAGAGGTAAAATTATGACATGACAACTAGAGAAACACTAGTAGAGTAGTTTCTTTTTTTCCTATCCCTAGGAACTTCCACCCCTTTTACTCTCTTGGTGACTCAAACTCATAACCAAATTGAAAATGAGGGTGCTTACCATCCGATCAGTTTCTTCTTTGTCGTAGTGTTGTTATTTAACTTTGGAATATAACCAGAAAAAAAGAAACAATTGACAAACACAAAATCAAATCAAACTGCCAACTTGTCCTTTATTTAGGCCATGTTCCCAAGAATCATCCAGCTTTTTTATTACTGTCATTTTGCTTCTCTATACAAACTCTCCCATTCTTAGCTTTCCAGTTTTCTGTGGGCCCTTTTCCTCATGTGCTTCCTTCCTCCTCCTACTCTCAACTCTGCAAAAAACCCTACTACATTGCACAATGTTTCTCTTCTAATCTTGAAAAAAGATTGAATTTTTGCTATAAAGAACACTTGGTTTCTTGTTTTTCTTCATTGTGTTGTCCAAAAGTTTCAGTCTTTGCGAAAGAAATGAACACCCTTCTTGGTCTAAAGCTTGTATCTTTACTTGTTCTGTAAAGAACACTTGGGTTCTTGCTTTTGTTTCATTGTGTTGTCTAAAAGTTGCAATCTTTACAAAAGAAATGAACACCCTTCTTGTGTTAAAGCTTGTATCTTTACTTATTCTATAAAGAACACTTGTGTTCTTGTTTTTTTTTTTCATTGTCTTGTCAAAAAGTTTCAATCTTCACCCTTCTTGTGTTAAAGCTTGTACCTTTACTTGTTCTGTAAAGAACACTTGGGTTCTTGTTTTTTATTTCATTGTGTTGTCAAAAAGTTTCAATCTTTACAAAAGAAATGAACACCCATCTTGGTTTAAAGCTTGTAGCTGTACTTGTTCTATAAAGAACACTCGGGTTCTTGTGTTTTTTTCATTGTCTTGTCAAAAAGTTTCAATCTTTACAAAAGAAATGAACACCCTTTTTGGTTTAAAGCTTGTATCTTTACTTGTTCTTGGTATTTCTGCATTTTTTTGGGGTGTTGAGTCTCAAGATGATGATGTTTCAGTGATGTTAGCTTTGAAAAAGAGCTTAAACCCACCTCGAGAAGTTGGATGGTTGGACCCGGATCCATGCAAATGGAACCATGTTGGTTGTTCAAACAATCGGGTCATCCGGATCCAAATTGGGCGCCAGAACATTCAAGGTACTCTCCCTCCAGAAATCACTAAACTTACTGAACTTGAACGTTTAGAGCTTCAAGGGAACAATATTTCTGGCCCTTTGCCTAGTTTGAGTGGTTTGAGTTCATTGCAAGTGTTACTGCTTGGTGAAAATCAGTTTAGTTCAATTCCTGCTGATTTCTTTACTGATATGTCTTCATTACTGTCTGTTGATATTGATAAGAACCCTTTTGTTGGTTGGGAGATCCCTGAAAGTCTTAGAAATGCTTCTTCACTTAAAAACTTTTCAGCAAATTCAGCAAATGTAATTGGGAGAATTCCTAACATTTTTAGTCCTGATGAGTTTCCTGGATTGGTAAATTTACATTTGGCTGGCAATAACTTGGAGGGTGGGTTGCCCTCCAGTTTTTCTGGCTTGCTGCTCGAGTCTTTATGGTTAAATGGACAGAAGCTTAATGGAGGAATTGATGTTCTAACAAACATGACATTCCTGAAGGAGGTTTGGTTGCATTCCAATAACTTTTCGGGGCCGTTGCCGGACTTTTCAGGATTAAAGGCTTTGGAGACATTGAGTCTTAGAGATAATGCCTTTACTGGTCCTGTGCCAAGTTCTTTGATGAATCTTGAGTCTTTGAAGTTTGTTAATTTGACGAATAATTTCTTTCAAGGACCAATGCCGTTGTTCAAAGGTTCTGTTGTTGTCGATTCGGCAAAAGGTACAAATAACTTTTGCTCGCCACAACCCGGTGATTGTGATCCTAGAGTAAATACATTGCTTTCAATTGCAAAAGCAATGGATTATCCAACGAATTTTGCTAAGAACTGGAAGGGAAATGATCCCTGTGCTGATTGGTTTGGTCTTACTTGCAGTAATGGTAACATTACTGTCATAAATTTCCAGAAAATGGGGCTTTCAGGAACAATTTCTCCTGAATTTGCTTCACTGAAGTCACTACAAAAAATAGTTCTTGCAGATAATAATCTGACTGGTACAATTCCAGAAGAGCTAACCACATTGACAGGCCTTACAGAGTTAGATGTGTCAAACAATCAAATTTATGGAAAGGTACCAGCTTTTAGGAAAAATTTAATTCTGAAATTTAGTGGTAACCCTGATATTGGAAAGGATAAGAGTGATGCACCTTCCCAAGGCAGTTCTCCAGGTGGTTCAACAGGCTCTGATGATGGAAATGCCCAAGCAGCTCGTAAGAAGTCCAATCGCCGGGTTGGAATTGTGGTGTTTTCTGTAATTGGAGGTGTATTTATGCTTTGTTTGATTGCAGTGGCAGCCTTCTGTCTGTACAAAAGCAAACAAAAGCGTTTTAGCCGAGTGCAAAGTCCAAATACCATGGTGTTGCATCCTCGTCATTCTGGTTCTGACAATGATAGTGTGAAAATCACAGTTGCAGGATCCAGTGTCAGTGTTGGTGCAGTTAGTGAAACTCATACTGTTTCTGCTAGTGAAGCCGGTGACGTTCAAATGGTTGAAGCAGGAAATATGGTGATTTCTATACAAGTACTGAAGAATGTGACCAACAATTTTAGTGAAGACAACATACTAGGCCGTGGAGGCTTTGGCACTGTCTACAAAGGTGAATTGCATGATGGGACTAAGATTGCAGTCAAAAGAATGGAAAATGGAATCATCACTGGGAAGGGAGTAGCTGAATTCAAATCCGAGATTGCTGTTTTGACTAAGGTCAGACATAGGCATCTTGTTGGACTACTTGGGTACTGTCTTGATGGAAATGAGAAACTTCTAGTCTATGAATACATGCCTCAAGGAACATTAAGCAGTCATCTCTTCAACTGGGCAGAAGAAGGGCTTAAACCCCTGGAATGGACAAAACGATTGACCATTGCATTAGATGTTGCTAGGGGTGTAGAGTACCTCCATAGTTTAGCCCACCAGAGTTTCATTCACAGGGATCTGAAGCCTTCAAATATTCTTCTAGGGGATGATATGAGGGCTAAAGTTGCAGATTTTGGCCTTGTCAGACTTGCCCCAGAAGGGAAAGGTTCTATAGAGACAAGGATTGCTGGGACATTTGGATATCTAGCACCGGAATATGCAGGTATGCTATTTGCTTACTTATGTGTATGCTAAATTGTTGATATAATACTTGTATGCAATTTGTGCCTAGATAAATTTGGTCTTAACTCTTAAGTCCAATACCTCTAAAGTATGAATTGTGTGAACCTTAGGGGTTTGATCTCAGGATGCTTCCAGAGAATTAGCATTCATTTGACTGATGAGAGTCAGATGATACTAACTGTACTCCAAGAAACTTGGCCTGTTTTACATTAATCAACTTTTTCCCTATAATAGGTCTATAACAGTATATATTAATGTTGTGTCTTTTTTCTCAGTCAATTATACTTGTGCTCATGGTTAAGAACCTGTCATTCATACATTGTCGTATATCAAATATCCTTATTGATTCTGTCATCCCCTTTAATGCTATGATTACTTAGTTTCTAAAAGTGGATACCCATCCTACTGGAAACACTTTTTCCTGATGCATTTGCTTAATGCCACCGTTTTCTACTTTGGCCTAATCACACACTTTAAACATGTTATTATTCCTATGACAGAAGATCCTCTTTTTTGCTTTTCCCCTTGGTGGAAATTGGAATTCAAGGATAGCCAAATTTGTTATTTGCTCACTTTCCTGATCGTGAGATATGCATAAGAGTTCTTGGAATGTAGATACATCATTATCTAAACTTGTATTTTATCTTGTTTCGTTTGTCAGTAACTGGGAGAGTGACAACCAAGGTGGACGTGTTCAGTTTCGGTGTGATTTTGATGGAGCTCATCACCGGAAGAAAGGCTCTTGATGAAAGCCAGCCTGAGGAGAGCATGCATCTAGTAACATGGTTCCGAAGAATGCATCTGAATAAGGATACATTCAGAAAGGCAATTGACCCCGCAATTGACCTTAGTGAGGAAACACTCGCCAGTGTCAGCACTGTAGCTGAGCTAGCTGGTCACTGTTCTGCAAGGGAGCCATATCAAAGGCCTGACATGGGCCATGCTGTCAATGTTCTTTCATCTCTTGTAGAGCTCTGGAAACCATCCGATGAGTGCTCAGAGGACATATACGGCATTGATCTCGATATGTCATTACCCCAAGCGCTTAAAAAGTGGCAGGCTTATGAAGGTACAAGTCACATGGATTCATCCTCCTCTTCTTACCTTCCAAGCTTGGATAACACTCAAACTAGCATACCTACTCGCCCCTACGGATTTGCCGAGTCATTTACATCTTCTGATGGTAGGTGAGAAGTTGACACTCTTTGATCTAGGTTTGGTTGTTCATTCTCTCCATTTTCTTCCTCATCGCGAGTCGTACAACTTTTTTTTTTTGCTTTTAACTCTGATGCTTTTACCTTAACTCATTGTTAGTTTTGGCACTGTGGTGAATAGGGATTCTTTTTAAGATTTTTGTTATCTTTTGACTCTTATTGTACGATGATACTCTCTCTTTTCCATGTGAATACATTGTGGTTTGGGAAATGAAAGGGATGCCATCAATTAGCAGTAGATCATTGTACTTTTGTATTCTTCAATTGTTTTTTTGTTAGAAAACTTTGTAGGTGCAAGCTGTATTGAAATGTAAAGTGGCTTTGAAGTGCAAATCATAAAGATAGCTTTTTGCTTATGATGCTTTTTCAAGCAAAATGTAAAGTTTTTTGTTATGATTACAGATAAACTGCTGGCAGTCTTTATCATTGCAAATAGCCAATAAAATTTAGTATAACAATAATCTATTGTTTTCGATAGACCCTCGATTCAAGGGAATAGCCTAGTGGCAAAATCTTAAGAGATAATTTAGGGTGCATGTAATAGTCAATCATGTCAAACAGTAATTTTCACAAGTAACCAAATGTCTGAGATCCACAAAAGGAAGTTGTCTTTACTCTTTGTAATCATATGATATAAGAAAGACAAGTCTCAATTGTCTTTCTGAAAAGAAAAAAAAAGAGAATGTGGTCCTTGATTCGATCTAGAAGTTAATGAAGTGAGTGAAAAACATGTTAGACTAGCATTTAAATTTCATTGAAACTAAATAGCACTATTTTTTTCTTCTTCATCGAGGTAAGGCTAACATACATAGTTATCTGGTGTCAGACGACAAGTATAGTAAGTACCAAAATGAAATAATCGAGGTATGTGCAAGTTTAACGAAGATACTATTTTTATCAAGAAACAAAGAGTGGTAGGGGATAGATGTCTTACCTAATTCAAGACAATACTTCTCTCATATCTAGAATTGATCATTTATTTCAAAAATAACACATACCACAAAATAACAGCTAGTTTGGTATATAAGATAAGTAGAAAGTCATTTTCATCACCAAAATCAGTGATACAAACAAAACAAAAAAAGGCCAAAAAAAAAAGAAGTGGAATATTATAAACTTTTTCCTCCAATTTGGAGAGGATAAAAACAAAAAGCATGTTCTACTGTCATCCAACCATAATGTAAGATTTTTTTTTAATTTTGAAAAATAGCTGGTCACATGTACAAAATTTGTGTATATATTCTCCACCTTAGTTTATTCAAAGGAGATTAAAAAATTGTGGACCAACAACTAAGAGACTTCACATGGAGGTTTATATCATCCTTATCTGTCTCAATCATTATATTTATCTAAAACTAATAGCTTAATGGCCAAGATTTTGAGTTTCAAAATTAAAAAAGATACATATCTTGGATATTAATATAGACGAATGGCAATTTATAGCATTTTTCATAAACAGATTTAACATCAAAGATCAATCAAGTTGATTCTCACGAAATGAAACGTCATACTATTATGAGACGGATGGAGTATTTTGGCCATTCTTTTGAGAAAAATAATATAAAAAAATATTGTAGCAAAAATTACTTTGCTGTTATGTGGAAAAAAGAGTAACTTACTTTTAAACCAAAAAAAAAATAGGTCAAATATACCTTTACTAAGGGTTTATATTTACCAGACTATTCAAAAAAACTTACTTCATATATAGTCTCAAGAACTTTTTCTCTATCTTTTATTCAAATTTTTACAATTTATTTACATAAAATTGAAACACTTAATTAAATCTCTTATAATGAATAGATCAAATTGTTTATCTATTTAAATAATCCTAATTGTAAAGTATATAAAGATATATATCTCATGTTTGTACTATATACTTCTTTAATATTAATTGAAGTTCTTATAAATAACTTGATCAAGAACGATTACTACTCACTCAAAATATATGCTTTCATAAATTTAATTGCTAAATTAAGAAAAGTAGACTTCGAATCAAAACTGAGGAATTCTAATGTATATATTTTTTTTTACATTCAGGAATTAACTTAAAAGGAGGAATTTCTTTTTGGTAGGGAGCACTTTTCCTGAATAGATTATATTTGACGGGAATATAAATACCAGACACAGAATAAAAAAATCTTCCCCAAAGGAAAATAATTAGAAAGAGATGCTTATAAATTCAAAAAATAATTTAAGAAAAAGAAAAACCAAAAAAGAGATGTTTACATTTGGCCTGCTAGGATTTTATTAGCTTCTCCCTAAAAGAAAAAGAAAAATTGAAATATCAATATACATGAATTCATCCGACTCACTTTTACCTTTTCGCTTTTTCAGTGATTCAAACTCACAATTTTAGAACTAAAAATAAAAGTACTTATCATTTGAGCAACTCTTTCTTGTCATTATGTTATATTAATCCATTGCTAATGAATTTACTGAGCGTGGGATAAATATAGAAAAAAAATAGATCAATCAAAATATAATGGTTAATACACCTTCCCTTTTGAACGCCACATAAATTCCAGCTGATTGTTATGGAAGTTTCCAAACATCAAAATTAACCCTCAATTGGGTATGATGGCTTATCGCCACTAGACAGTCATCTTTGATCCTGATCAATCAATTTTTTTCTGATCTCAAAATTAAAAAAGTTCGACTTTCTTTTTTCGCTCATTCCGATGAAGTTATTTATTTTGTTAACATATCCATCTAATCTACAATTGTTTGCTCCCTTTGATTTTTGAAGGATTGATCATTCTATTTAAAGTTGGATATTATTTCTGTATATTATCTCTATCCTTATGCAAATTAAACATGCTAAAGTTTCAAAATAATTGAAAATTCAGATTCGTTTTGTGATAGTAGATGAAAACTTGTTGATTCATAATGTTCATGTGAAATACTTGTCTCGTGTATTCGTTAGTTCGCTATTATCAAATTATCATTAGCTAGTTATCAATTGAAAAAACGAATCAAATCGGTGATTTTTATTTTAATTAATTTGGTTTGCTTTTAGAAATTTAAAACGACCAAATTGATTTAATTTTGGTTATAAAAAAAATTGATCTAAATCGAACTATGAGCACCCCTAATTTCTCTAAGAATATCTAATCTTCAATTAATTGAAAAATACATTTTCTACTCCTTTATTTGTGAGTTTTGGAATTTAATGAATTATTAATTATTAATTCATTTAACTAGCTAGGTATTATGTTAAAAGTTTGCACTACTACCTTATCTTTGAGGTAATATTATCCTCCAAATAATTTAAAGAAAATTTTTCCCCTATATAAAATGGACAAAGAACATTTTATTTTATTGAAGACGTGTGTTTGGTTATACACTACTTTATCACAAAATTCAAAATAAAAATAATAATTAGATGATGTAATATGCTAATATCGGTTTTCATATCTCGTTAGATTGATTTCATAAAATAACCTCTATACATTAAAATATTACATCAAGAGTACCATAAGTATAATTTATTTGTGGCTTCAACAATAATCGTGTCAAACAAGTTGAATTAATAACCTGTTTGACCAAGCTATCAAAATCTAAAAGTCTTCTTTTGAAAATAGTAATTCTTATTTAGCTAATTAATCTGAAAAATAATTTCATTAATTTTAGAAGAATAATTTGTACTTAACAATATTTCAAAAGTTTTAAAAAACTTGTTTACTTTTTCAATTAAATAACGACGTCCATCACGGTTCAAAAACATTTTCCCTCCTAAAAACTTGATTAAATATGTCAATTCTTTTAAAAATAAGCTCCTATTTTCTTTTTTCTATATAAAAAAGGACACTTTCAACTCCAAGCAAGACTTGAATTTCTCCAATTGTGATCTAACGAGAGACCAAACTCAATTTCATTCAACACAAAAATTAAAAGAGATAAAATAATAATATGTATATGAACGTGTCTTTTAACTCGGTCTTAGCTATATTTATGTTCTTTAAATTTAGGTATGCACAAGTAGAAACTTATACTTGTATAGAGTTGAACAACATATATACATGTCTTACTTGACGTCTTACGTGGTAATTCGCGTCCCACACGACAACTTATATGTATTATACTACGTAGAATGTGTGTATCTACTTGTTCAATTTTATACAAGTTTAAGTATAAAACGTGTATCATGCTACGTATGATGTGTGTGTCTACTTTATACATATTTAAGTATCCACTTGTATATATCCAAAGTTGGAGCCAGTTAAAGCCAAATTAAACATTTCTTTTATCTCAATTTATATGAGTTAATTTGATTTGACACAAAATTTAAATAAATAAAAAAAAAAACTTTTGAAACTTATGTTTAAAATAAGTTATAAATATTTGTGTGATTATAACTCATTTCATTAAGGTTGAAATGAACATTTCAAAGTCAAATTATTACTAAATATAAAAATGTATCATTCTGTTTTAAACTAACTAAATAAGAAAGTGAATCATATAAATTCGAACAGAGAAAGTAATATATTTACGTACTATGTCAAATAAAAGTTAGTTAGTAGAAAAAAAATTAATTAATGTCCAGTCTTTATTTCAAATACAAAAAAAAAAAAAATTAAAAAAATTTCCAGCCTTTGACAGGTTAGACACGACCCACCGACTTGTATTGACTAACGACTTGGTCATCGGGTCAACCCATTTTGCCGTCTTTATACAATTTTTCCTATTTTATTAAAAATAAATATTCAAAACAAAAAACAATTTCTAAATATGTTAGCTGTGAACATAAATATACATTTAATTTTCTTCTTCAAATATTCAACGTTCAACGTTCAAAATAAAACCTTCTTCTAATCAATTTTGACTGTTTCTTTTACCAAAAAATAAACAAATTCCGTTTTCCCATATATACATATATAGCCCATCATAACAAGAAGTAGTAAAAAAAAAACACATCAAAATTTTGTACCAAAGAAAAAAAAGAAAACTTATAATTCTCTCAAATAACTTTTTTTTGTTCATATTTTTCGTTACAAGTTTATAGTCACGATGATTTTTTCGTGGAGACATAAAAAGAAGGTTACGAAATTGAACTACTCTTGTAAAGAACTTACAATTCCATCTCATTTTCTTTGTCCAATTTCTCTTGATTTAATGAAAGATCCAGTCACATTATGTACTGGAATTTCATATGATCGTGAAAACATCGAAAAATGGATCGAGGCACGGAATTCAACGTGCCCCGTGACGAATCAACCCTTGAGAAATTTCGATATCATACCAAACCATACCATAAGGAAAATGATTCAAGATTGGTGTGTGGAAAACAAAAATTATGGCATTGAAAGAGTTCCAACTCCTAGAATTCCAATCGATTCGTCTCAAGTAACGGAGATTTGCTCGAGGCTAATGATTGAAGCTCAACGAGGAAATGATAAGAAATGTAGGGAGTTAGTGGGACGAGTCAGGATTTTAGCTAAGGAGAGTGAGAGAAACAAGAAATGCATAGTGGAATGTGGGGTAGGTTATGTTTTTGCAACATGTTTCGAGATTTTCTCTATGGGAATTCAGGAGGAACTCTTGAAGGACTTGCTATCTGGGATGACGTGGATGTTTCCTATTGGACAAGAGGGGATATCGAAACTCGTGTCATCGACGTCTTTACGTTGCATGGCAAGGTTCATGAAAGGTGAAGATTTATCAGCAAGACAAAATGCAGTTATAGTGATGAAAGAATTGCTCTATTATGACCAAAGTTGCACAAATGTCTTAATAGATATCGAAGATTTGGTTGAATCTTTGTATCAAATGGTGAAAGTACCGATTTGCCCCTCCACGACGAAAGCGTCGTTAACGGTAATTTACTCTATTATCTCATATACATCAAGTGAAAATAACAAGAAAATTGTGTCCAAATTTGTAAACATGGGGTTTGTTTGTTTGGTTCTTGAAATGCTTGTGGATTGTGAAAAGAGTATAATAGAGAAGGGATTGGCTATTTTGGACATATTTTGCAATTTTGAAGAAGGGAAACAAAAGGCTTATGAACATGGATTGACTATGGCAATAATAGCCAAAAAAATAATGAGAGTTACAGAAATGGCCACAGAATGTTCAATTTCAATTTTATGGAAACTTTGCAAAAGTGGAAGTAATGAGAATAATTCAGTAATTGAGGCATTGGAATTAGGTGTATTTCAGAAATTATTGGTGGTTTTACAAGTGGGATGTGGTGAAAAAACCAAGGAAAAAGCTACTGAATTGTTGAAATTGATGAATCTTTACAAAGATAGAGTGGATTGCTTTGATGGATCAACTTTCAAGTATCTCAAGAAGTCTTATTGAAATGAAATTTAGGTTGTTCGTATCGTGACAGATGTTGTTTTATTTTGGAAGATTTGATACACTCTCAGTAATATTAGTGATAATTTTGAAGAATCTGAACAACATAAATAGAAACACAATTTTGTAATACGTAGAAAATTAATGTGTGTAAATATAGAAAAAAGCGGTTAACCATGTAGAAATATATTTGACTGAAATTTGTGATCATTGATCTTTATATTTGCTTTTACCCATTTTTTTCATTGCCAAACAACTCCTTATGTTTGATTGAAATTTTCATGGCCAAACGACTCCTTATGTTTGATTGAAATTTTATTTTTTTAAAAAAGTAAATAACTTTTATGGACAAACCGCTCCTAATATTTTACTTTTACCTATTTTATCGTATAACTTCACTACTCCCTCCGCCTCATTTTATGCGGCACTTTTTGAATTTCGAGATTCAAACAAGTCTAATTTTGACCGTAAATTTTTCATAGATCTTTTAAACATTTTGAATTGTCAATTATTCTGATTTATAGTACTTTTTACGTAGTTTACAAATATATAAATTTCATTTCAAGAAAATTGAAGATTTCATGCGCAAATTCCCGATCAAACTTAAATTGTTTGACTCTCAAAAAATGGAAAGTGCCACATAAATTGAAACAGAGGGAGTATTATTATCTTTGATATTGTTTCACCATTAATGGATGAGTATTTTGTTTAGGTAGATCATAATGTGAACTGAGAAATATTTGAAAATTTAAAAATTGTATGCTAAAAAGTCTAAAATAATTAAATATGCACAATTTTTTAAATTGTAATTTGCCTTTTTGCCTACTCCTAAAGTCCTAACAAGGTCTAAAAATTTCAAAAGAAAAAAAAAAAGAAGAACAAACGATGATTTAGGTGCAGTCGTAACGTTAATGAGTCCTTTTCAAATAATGGTAACAATATAATAATGAGTATTAATTAATGACTTAGTCTTGATACTGTATATTTAACAAATAATTACACGGATTAGATACTTATATTTAATTTGAAAGATTTATTTTTTTTGACATATTGTTTTTTCAAGTTACAATTAGCATGATTGGTGTATACTATATTATTTAGTATTTTCTATGATATTTCTTTAATACGTTGTCCTTCCATGTCAATTTATATTATCATGTAAAAAAGTAGAACCAATCAAGATCGTCTCGAATTTAATATACGCTATTATTAAAGAGACCCTATTATATTAGCTTTAAAATAGAAGACGTTTTTTCTATTAAAGTTTAGAGAAATAATAGAATAATTTGGACACGAATTTTGAATATTAATTGGCAACTAATAATAAATGTAATTCATTATAATAAGTTAAATTACATTAAAGAGATAAAAAGATCATTACCCAATTAGTATAAACACATTTTCCCAAAAATATATTCAAATAAAATAAAACTATTTCCAAAAATGTTAGCTATGAACGTACCTACCTACGTAATTATTTTCTTCAATTATTCAACGGTCAACGTTCAAATACTACAACGTCCCTATTACCAGCCTTCTTCTTATGCATTTTGATTGTTTTAATTGACAATTTAAATTTAACGGAACTGAAACTTTTTTATATTTTTTTAATT
Organism: Solanum gracilifrons; assembly: GCA_029582605.1. Taxonomy (NCBI): domain Eukaryota; kingdom Viridiplantae; phylum Streptophyta; class Magnoliopsida; order Solanales; family Solanaceae; genus Solanum; species Solanum gracilifrons. The sequence continues at coordinate 24,541 of JAJOOH010024128.1, read as the reverse complement.
GAGCACATGAATTTAACGGAAAACGCATAAAAAAGGTATTATTTGATTGTTCTAATTTGATGAGCGCCACAATTAACGCTTTAAAATTTTCATCTCATAGGTCCTCGTCTAAGCCAAATTTTCAACGACAAGTTTCTAGTAAACATATATACATGAATCCTTTTCACTCTTGCGTTGTTATAGATTGAACTATGGAGAGTCTATTATAATCATTCTAATAGGTAAAGTCTCATTAGTCAAAATATATGGGAGTTGAAGTTTGAAATGAAGAGCATATACGCGCTCAAACAACAACAATAATATACTATAGTTTCACAAGTGAGATTTGAGGAGAAGGTGGAATGTACGTAGACTTTATCTTTAATTATCAGTTATGGTGTAGTCTGTAAATATTATTTTGAATGGGCCCTCAGCTCAAGAAAATCATTTGAAAGAAATGCAGGTGACTGAAAAATGAAAAATGTGGATTGATTTACATGGATCATGCTCTTTTTAAGTCACGTGAATAGGTTTTTCTAAGTGGTTAATAAGTTCATGATCTTTTGGTTTCGAAACCAACCTTGAACACTTTGATGTGGCAATAGAGAGTCTTGTATTCCATGCAGAGGCGGAGCCAAGATTAGGAGTTTAGGGGGTGCTAAATCAATTTTATTTAGGGGTTCACAAGTTATTATACATATATTTATTTAATTTTCTAATGCATGGTGTTAAATTAGGTTTTGGGCCTAACTCACGCCCCAAAAGCTAGCTCAAAGGGAGGAGGATTGCCCAAGCCTTATAAGGAGTTCACCCATCTCATTAACCACCGATGTGGGACTTTTGTCATTCTTTAACACATGGGCCTACGAAAAAGCTAGTGGGTTCGTCCGAACCCACGAACCCCCACCTAGCTCCGCCTCTGATTCCATGTTGGTTTTACAAATTATTCAACAATTTGTATTTCGTTTATTATGGAGCATTTCCTTGTTACTTCATGTTATCAATATCAAACAATTAGTATTTCTTTTTCTGTAATGGAATATCAAACAACTATTAGTGGAAGAAGACGATATATATCAACATATTTCTATCTTATTAAGTGAGTAAATAAAACCACATTTTCCTTTAAAATTTAAACCACTTAAGTACTTGTAAGTAAGAAATGAACCGGTATAATCCTCATGTAATTTTGGTAATAGGTTCTTAGTGCCCAGAAGGTTTTGCAACTTTCTTAAATACATTCACATTACTTCATGCATTGTTTTCTTCTTCTTTTATTTGAGTTTGATGCACTTGAACTGAGGATCTTTTGGAAACAACTTCTCTACCTCCATGAGGTAATGGTAAGGTCTGTGTACACTCTACCCTCCCCATACCCCACTTGAATAAGCCAATTCTACCATGAATATTTTTGTAGTTGTAGGAAAAGATGTTTAACAAGGGATAGTACTCACATTTTTTTGTTGTTTGCATGTACCACTTTGTTACATTTGTTAAGCACTTCCTTGAGTCTAACAACTCATCATCTCCTTGGCCTTCTACTTGACTACTTCCATCTAAGTAGTAAAGGTTAAGATTGCACTTATCAGGAGTTGTAATAGCTCGTACTTCGTAAGTAACAATGTGTTTATTTTCTGATTATAGTGAAGAAAGCTCGTAGAAATAGTTCCTTTACCTCCAAGGTAGGGGTAAGGTTTGGGTATTTTCTGCCTTCCCGGCCCAGACCTCCACTTTGCAGGATTACACTATGTATGTATGTTTTGTTATTACTATTCATATTGCTGAGTTAATCTTTCTTATATTAAGAAAATTTAAGGCTGAAAGTCATTTTGTGAGAATAGTATGTCAAGATTTTAGAACCCATATGCTCCTATTTCTCCATAGATTGATTCCAACAAACAATAATGGGCAAGGTGTGGATGGATTGATTGTCTTGTGTGTTGTTTGTTATTTTGGTGTAACTGGCATAACTTGTGGGATATTATGCTACGAAAATATAAGTTAACTTACATAGACCAGTAGCGTATAAGTACGTTTACATTAAAGATGGATCAAAATTTTGAATGGTACAATTCTAAATTGTAGAATTACAACTTCAAGAGCTAATAATTAAATTTTACACTTGATGCATACATAATTATATTAATGAACTTATTAACATAAATACATTATTTAATTTAAAGTTATTGAATTCTACTAAACCTATATCGAGCTTCTACTCTAACCCTGACTGTTATTACACTTTTACGTATTATTACAAGTAATCTGCTTTAATTTATTTTTTATGTTAGCAATTTCACTTTTCATGAACCATAAACCTTTTAAATAGCTTTTACTCATACATTTGATAGTATATTATAGCGTGTTGCCGTGTATAGAATTATTATCGAGAAATTGACATAAATAGTCGTCGATCAAAGTAATAGGCAAAATTATATACTATATTTTATATATTAATGTATAAATTACATTTCTAATACATAATAATATATATACTTTTTATATTGCCCAGTAAATGTAATTATTTTTTGTCGATCGATTAAATACATCACTTACCTAATTTTACTAGTTCTACTAATCTGAATTCATGTAAGATAAATCCACTAAGGTATAAAGCGCTTCTACCAATAAAAAAATTATTTTCAGTATTCAAACTCGAAATCCTTAATCCATTTATTAGCAGACTAATATTTGTTATTTTTAAATCTGGCCGTTGAAGAAGGGGAAAAAAGGACATGCCCTTATCTACTTATATTGGCCACAACTAAAACTAGTTATATCTCCAAAAAGAAAAACAAAAAAAAAAAATCTATAGAGATGGCTTTCTCTGCTGCATTTTCACACACCTCCTTCATATATTCATCATCTTTCTCACAAACAAGAAAAAGTAGGATTAATTATAGCCCTTTTGTTATTAAAGCAGAAAATAGTTCATCTGAACCAAAAGAAAATAATGAGAAGCCAAAATCTCAACAAGCAGCAGCAGCAGCTTCTTCTAGTACAACAGCCACTGCAACAAAGCCTAAAAAACCTGTTTATTCTAGTGAGTAATACAATTTCATGAAAATTTCAAATTTCACTAATTTTTTTATACAGGTTTTTTTTTTTTTTTGGTTGGCAGTGAAGAAAGGTCAGATAGTCAGGGTGGAAAAGGAGAAATATCTGAATAGCATCAATGTGAGTATTTCTTTTTTTCTACTTATATTCTCAGCATGAGCCTTCACGAGGTAATGGTAAAGTTTGCATATACTCTATCTCCTTAGACCCCTTTAGTGGAACTTCATTGGATATTTTATATATATATACTCTTGGTATGAGAATACATATCATTTAATTATAGTTGAGTGATAAATGTGTATACGAAGACATCTTATATTCATTAATTTGTTATAAACATATATACTATAATTTTTTACCAATCAACATTGTACCCTCTGCATGCTTCTGATAATGAATTTAAACTCAGTATTAATAAATAGTTGAATTTTTAAAAAATAAATAAATATATATAATGTGAATTGGAAGTTGTGGACACACTGGGATTTAACTCTTTTTTTGCCCTAAAATTCTTCAGTATTTGTCTGTTGATCATCCACCTTATTACAAAGGCCTGGATTACATATATGAAGACCGTGGTGAGGTACCATTTTCTTATTTTTCTATGAATCATGTTAAGGTATTGGAACAACATTTTATTTATAAAAGGGATAAACTAATCATATATCTGTTTAGGTATTGGATATTCGCATATTCGAGACAGGAGAATATGCACTTGTAAGTATATATTTTTTGAAATTCAATTTATTATATCAGAACACACCTCGAAAAATAAATTTCACTAAATATATAACCTTAGAGAGATCAAAGTTTGAGAGTTTACCTATGCTGCAGATTGGATGGATTGGAATACCAACTGCACCAGCTTGGCTTCCAACAGAGATGCTAATTAAGGTAATTAGCCTTTTGAAATCATTCAAAATACTATAGCAGCAATTTGCATCATTTCATGAGTACCTTATATGGTACACTATTAACAAACCTCCTTGTACTTCATATGAGAATCTCTGATGAAATTATTTTGGACCAAGTCATAACAATTAACTATGTTAGAGTGGGGGTTAGAGTCTCGGTTAGGTAATGGACTGGTGGTTTGCTTATATGAACTTGAGCAATCCTCCTGTCTTGAGTTAGGCCCAAGTGTCATATACAATTTCCACCTTGCTAAAAAGTAAGTGGTTTGTTATGTAATCACACATTCCCTAACCAAATCCAAAATTTGCAGTCTGATAAGCTGGATTATGAGAGAATATAGTGGCGCGAGTCCACAGTTTCAGACCAGTACATGCCAGACAAGAGTACATCAAAGTGGAGCATCAGATTGACCACTGCTCATTGAAGATGAAGAAAGATGAGATGGACACACATCCAGAATTTACTTATTGCTAAATATATTATTTATCCTTAAAGATCACTCAATCAACTTCTCAGTTGACACTAAATAATAGTCAAATTGACTCTTACAAGCATGATATGACCATCCAAAAGGTAACTGATTCAAAATGGACTATTCAGTAGGTAAAAGAGAGATTCCAGCAACAATTAAAAGACGTTCTAGATCAACTGAAATATAAACAAACAATCACAATCTCCAATGTAATCCCAAAAGTGGGGTCTGAGGAGGCTAGAACTGAAATATGATATTAGTTTAACACAAAATACCTTCCACATTGAATAGAATGGAGTCAGTTTATAAATGATTATCGAAATGTACGTTTCAATGTACCATTATTTTTTCATAAAATTATAGTGTACACACAATATACAGTAGGCAGGTAACCGGAAAGTCTCAGTGTACAGCAGCCTGTAAAAAGAGAAGGTGAAGAGCAGGTGTATGGAGTATAAGTTATCTGTATTTTTTTCTGTAAACAATGCTGTACTTGGTATCAATATCTGAAAGCGATGAGGGTGGAGAATGGAATGAAGAAATTAATGAAGAAATGATGCCAGGAAAAAGCAGAACTTACAGCCTTCTCCTAGCACGCTTAGTAGCATTCATAAGCTCTGTCAACGAAGGAAGGGGTCGAGGCACTGGCACATGCATAGACCGGTATAATTTTCTCAAAATTGGGTTATAACTGTTTGACAATCCAACCGCTGACTCAAAAATACAATTCTCTGTTACTGTGTGCATCAAGCTCTCTTTACTCCTGATGTCTAAACTTTCACTTACTGTCAATGTCTTACCAGCTTCCACCACAACTTCATCCTTAAGTGAAATAACCTCTAACTCATCGGAACATCTGATTACAGCATTTTCATCTGGAAGTATAGGCTCCTTTTCTTCATGTTTGAAATAAGAACCATTGAGCCCAAGCCTCGCCCTACCAAATAATGTTACTGGGGCGGCTGTTTTGCTTGGAGGAGACGGATTTGACTGCCTACAAATGCTAAAAGATGATGTCGTCGACTGGGAGTTTTCTGCATAATCTTGAGCATTGCTCTTGGCTAAAGGTGAGCTAGAAACCTCAACTACATCTGGTGCTGTTTCTACATCAACTTCAGATTCCACGTCCATACTGAACCCCAAAAGTTGCCAGAAAGGGTCATTAAAATTCCGATGTTGATTAAAAAGATGCTTCACATAGTCCAGCTCCAGAGCCTTACAACTAGGTGTTGTAGAGATGACCCACCTAGGTGCAAGAAGTTGCAAAGCCCACTCCAGTTCTTCCTTTGATGAGTGTATGGAGTAACAAATGTGCCAGACACCAAAAATATCTCTCACTGGTTGATCACATCTTCCCTTCTTCCGACTTTCAATATCTGAACTACCATCATCGCATGCATACCACTGTGCTGATGCTCGAATAATTAGAGGCTCATGCTGAGAATCAGACCGAGCCTGTGCAATCTTGGCTTCTGCTCTTTGGTACAGTTTTGGAAACCCATCAAACAGTTGAAAACGAGAAGATGTGTCTTCAGACAGGATTTCAGGCACCATTAGTTCCAAAGCCTGAAAGCATTCTGGAGTTTTAGCTTTATCGACATATATCTTGCAACCAAATGTCTGTGAAACATGCATAAGTATATCCTCGTGGCCAAGAAGATCAGATGTCAGATAGACTGTAGGAGCTTGAGGGTGCTTCCATATGCAATTGATGATCTGTTTGTTTTTGAAAAACAATTTAATGATGTTAAATATATTTATCAATCAAACAAGTGAAAGAAAAAGAAAGGTCCTATGGCTCATAGAATAAGCGTTAAAGACCGTAGACTAAAGAAGAACGATTCATTTAGGGGCTAAAGCTATTGTTGTATTTGATAAGCATGATAATAGAGCAAGAAACTTGAGTAAAGTAAGAATTAGTAGATGGTTAAGGCGAGCTTTTCTCTAGCAATTGATTTGAACCCAGTGGAACTTTGATAAGCCCAACTATTCTGTATCTCCGGCTTGAATGTACATCTTTCGTTTTTAATTCCTTCCAAAATGGTGTCCATTCCAAAGACGTCCTTTCTCATCCCAATACTCTGTCCAGTTAAGCATGGATCTTCAACAATGGTATGGCAAGATACCAATTATTTGAACAAACCTTAATAGAAAAACAGACAGTGGTTAACATGCTATGGAAGGAAGTCATTCTTGCCAAATATGGGATGGAAGATAACTGGACAACAAATGGTTTCCATACCATACAGTTGCACAGTTTGGAGAGCTATCTGAAATTTATGGCCACTGTTGAAGCGAAAAATTAACTACAAAGTAGGTAATGGACAAAAGATTTCTTTTTGGAATGATAACTAAATAGGGGGTGCACCACTACAACATCAATTTCCAGATCTCCACAACCTTTGTATTCTTCAACAGGCCACAGAGATGTGGACCGGTCAAGGATGGAACCTAAACTTAAGGAGAAACCTGAATAATTGGGAAGTGGGAAGAGTAGCAACTTTTTACACCATTATGGCCAGCTTCAACAATCTGTCTGAAGAAAGGGATACCATAGTATGGAAGAAAGAAAGGAAAGGTATTTTCTCTATCAACTCAGCTTACAGAGAACTGAATAGATCAAATCATAGGGAGGAAAACTGGCCATGGAAGATGATATGGAAGACCAAGATCCCATACAAAGTGAACAGCTTCATATGGTTACTGGCTAAGGTACTGACACATGACAACTTGAACAAAAGAAAATTTCAACTATGTTCAAGATGCTTCTTATGTGGGAACAAGTAGAGACAATTAGTCATCTCTTCTTGCACTGCAAATGGACAGAACAACTTTGGAGGATGTTCATCAGCTTGAGGAAAATAAATTGGGTAAAGCCAGGGAACATCAGAGGAGTCCTCAACAGTTGGAATAGTGATGGTAATGCAACAACAAAAAGGGAGATGTAAGATTGTCCCAGCATGCATATGGTGGACTGTATGGAAAGAGAGAAATCATAGGTGTTTAGAAGACGAGCAGAATGGACTTCAGAGCTTCAAGATGAATTGTCTAGCGTTGTTTTATTTTTGGTGTAAACAGAATATTTTAGTCCAAGCAGAAGATATCTTGGATGTTTTAGATTATTTGTAAGAAATAGAGGTGATAGGTGGCAATATGATTAGTCTGTAATACCTTTTGAAGGGGAACTACATATTTTGGATGTAGTTTACCTGTGAATATATAGATCAGTGTTACTATCCTCAAAAAAGAACAGACAGTGGGACCAAGATACATTTTTTTCTGCCAAGCAAAATTCTAAACAGCCTGATCAAGACCGGTGCTTGATGTCTCTAAGAAAAAAACACTGTTGAGAGCAGTCCAAGTTGTGGGTTTAGGGATTTTATAAACCTTTCATTTAAAAGGAAAAAAGAATCATCGTGAATGCTTACGACAGCATACTTAGTTTCTTCACCAATTGTAAGCCATACCTATAATGAGAGTGTGAGCTAAATTTATCAACAAAGGAGATTGTAAACTATTCTTTATTGATACTTGATAACCATAAGCTCACTACTCACCCGCGATTCACCAACAAGGCAGCAACCTTCACAACTTGTGAAGGTAACATTTCAAATACGTTGGCCTTTCGGAGGACACACTATGGCACAGTATACATGTCTTCAATACAAACAAAAGAGTGTTGTATATAAAAGTCCTGAACTTCCTCATGTCATTTTTAAGTATCTAGCTGCTTTTGTTCTGCTTCATTGGAGATAAACTCAGGGTCACACCACTAATCTGCCCTATGAGCTTCAGTGAAGTTGGATACCGAATTGTAAGATTTAGCAAGGACATGCACTATCTAGATCCAGTGACAGGACTTGATTTATAGACTTGATTTGTATAGGGTGAATTGAATCAAATCATTGAGTACAACACTCAACACAAGAAGCATCTGACAACTAATTTCCCACCAGTAAAACAAGTTTTTCTCTACTATTCAGTAAAACCAAATTATAACGAGGTTTTACCAAACAAAGATTGCAATAGGAACAGTTGGTTTCACCAGTTATTACCTCAGCAATTTTAACAAAATTAACAGTTGAAGAAAAATTCTGCCGTGCTTATGGCTCTTGACTTCACAAGAATGAGTGTTCGTTTTTCTGGATAAAAATATGGCTCATGATTTTACAAGAATGAGTGTTAGAACCTGTTGCATCGCTGACTGCCTGCTCGGCATCTTCAATGGAGACTGACCAAATGTGCAATCAAGGAAAATGCAATCAATCTGACACTTCGGTTCTTTTCCGGGGGTGCCCACATACTTTAGGGGTAATTGTTGCAAGCACTCAATCGTGAGTCTGCAATCTCCTGTATGTAGGAGATTCCCAAATTTGCCTTCATACAAGAACATTAGAGCCCCTGCAAGTTGTTAACATAATGCCAAACGTTTATCACTGTAACCCTGTAACAACAAAGGTACTGTAGAAGAACAGAATGAAGATGAGAAACTAAACCATTAAATTAAAGCTTTGAGGTGTGCCCAAGATACAATCTTTAAGGCATTATTTTCCCCTACTCATCCAGAGTTTGCATTTTGACTATAAGAACACTAGGTATATACAACACAACCTCTTAAAAAATAAACATAAAAAAGGTAAAGAAAAGAGCAGCAGATTGCACTTTACTAGGTAGACCCTAATAAGCCTAGAGTCATATATCACAGTCTTGTGTCTTGGTATTGCGAAAGATTAGCAAAAGGTTGCAATTTTCCAAGAAAACTCACTAACTTTAAGGATTGATGCTCTTTCTTAGCATCACTTTAATGCCCATCCAAAAACATATGAGATTTTTGCAAGTAGACAGCATCACTTTAGGCTCCAACAAGAGAGACAGATAAAAAAACAACAAAAGATCCCCATGGGATGGATTAGAAAGAAAAATAAAAATCCCACACAATAGTACGTAAGCACTAGTCACCTAGCTCATAGATAGGACTGCTGCATAAGAGCAGTGAGCAGCCAAATACCGACCTAACTAAAGTAAATAGAATCCGTCAAGGACGAAGAAAGTGGGTCGCATCAAGTTTTCCCCACCTCGTAAAAATGAAATGAGGTGATCACCATTTTTGATCAGGCAAAGTGGATCTCAGTGAACTTGCATCCAGTACATGCATTCAAGGTACAGAAAATAAGAGTAGCTCCTGTACAATTGACACATACCTCCTATAAAAAATGAAATGAGGTGGTCACCACCGTGACACAACTTCTGCAACTTGGTACTCAACAATCTACACAGTGTCAGTACACCAAGTCTGAGAAATGTCAGAAAAGTGAGCAGGGAAAACACATGAACAAACAAGTGGACGCAAAGTGGTGGGTGCCACTGCCACCATTACACTTTTGTGGTCAAAAAAGCAGGTTAAACCACGAGGTCTAGGTTTCAAATATGTACCTCATGTTCAAATCTCACCAAAGGCAAAATAAACTAGGTGATTTCTTTCCATCTATCCAAGCATGGGCGGACAAAGTTACCCAGTACTTGTATTGGTGGGACATAGTAAGTACCTTGTGGAAAAGTCAAGGTGTGCACAAGCTGGCCCAGACACCATGATTATTTAAGAAAAAAAAGTTACTGCAAACTCTCTTACTCAATTATCCCATTAAAAAATCAGGTAGTCCTATTTGTAGACTAACAAAGGCACCATTCATGACCGGTCTTATCTTTGCAAAGGGTTGCCTTTCAATAGCGTATCCTTCCATGAAGAGTCACGACTTTTCAAACAAAACACTCTTTCATGCAATAACATAGCCTTTCCGAAAAGGTAGGGGACTAGCATTGGTGAAATTTGCTAACTACACCAACAGATGTGCCTGAATTTAATATAAGCCGGAGTGTACATTACAACTAATAAGAAACTCCTAGTATGAACAACACAAACAATAACAAAATATGAATAGAACAGCACTTCCGAGAAAAAAATATAACTAGAAAGAATTGTCTGAGCTCAAAAAGATACTGGAAAACAGAAATAAGAAAAACGGAAAAAGGAGAAAAAGGAAAGATTTAAGTCCTCACTGCAAATTCATAAACACACCTGGGCAATGATTGGCATCAAGGGCAGTAGCCGTGAAATCACCATCAGGGTCCTTGATCACTATACATTGCCCAACCTCAATACCCACAAAAAATGATCCATCAAGCTGTCCAAAACACGTGACGTTTCAACATTTCCAGACCACATTGAGAAAACAAAAAATAACAAGTAACAGACAAAAAAAACAAACTCAAATTCCATCAACAACATACAGGTCAGCTCCAATACTCCCTCTAATACAAGATTACAAGCTATTGAGTCATCACAGGTATGCAAATGATAAGGAACATTTGTATTCTAAAATCGTGTAAATTTATGTTTTGAATTACTAGTTTTATACGTCGCACGTCTTGTAGAAAACGCATGTGGCTCGTAAGAGCTTCCATATTCTTCCTTCAATTTGGCTTGATTCAAGTCTCACCACTAGGTAGTACAATTATTACTACTCCCTCCGTGACATAAATTTATGTGGTACTTTTAGCTTTTCGAGAGTCAAGTTGATTAATCTTTAAAATTAAATTGGATTAGATGAACTTGATATTTTAAAATTAAAATTTAGATATTCAAACACTATACGAAAGGTAATGTAATTGTAATTCGTCTCATGTCAATATTGTTAAATGGACCTTGAGCCTAACTCAACCGCAAAAGTTAGTTCAAGAGGGAGGATTTTCCAAACCATATAAGGAGTCCCGGGATTTATCCCTTCTCATCAACCCCACATGACCGAACATGGTCCGGTCCCAGGGCACGGCGTGCACGCCAGGCAGGGCATGAACAATCTATCTGGGGGCCACATCAGAGGCCTGGCTTTAATACCATGTTAAATGGACCTTGAGCGTAACTCAACCTAAAAAATTGTCTAAGTCATATAAGTAGTCCAAGGATTATCACTTTTCATGAACCTAACGGCTAACTCAACTCCAAAAGCTAATTTAAGGGAAGGATATTAAGAATTCATCACCAACTTAATTAATATTTAAGATATTTCAAAAAGAATCAACAATATTTAAGAGTTATAGAGAATTAAAGGAATATCTCCGGAATGAGTGTTCTACATAGAAAAGTCTGAAAGAGTAGTTCTAAAAATAAGCAGTTTGAGGAACATTCTAGAATAGAGAAGTAATTAATCTTATAGTCAGATTCTTCCATCACCACCTATAAATAGAAGTGGTCATTTGAGTTATAAGCAAGCAACTAAGAAAACAAAAAGTGACTGATCAAGTGAGAACTAAGAGATAGCAACATAGAGACTTACTAGAGTGAGTGCAAGCAAAATTGTGTGTAAGAATTGTAGGACCGTAGCAGATTTTACTTTGTAATAATAAAATTCAAGTTGCGAACAAGCAATTGTGCCAACAAATATCCAACAAATGATTGCCAAAGCCATATTACGAGTCCAGTGATTTTATCCTATCTCATCAAATATGATGAAAATTTACATTTTAAAATATTGGTCAAAATTCACATAGTTCCAATCTCAAAAAACTAAAAGCACCACATAGAAATAGTAACAAATAGTACTTATTACATTTCAGGCGATTGATTGCAGAAATCTGATCGAAAATCCAAAAAAAAAAAAGAGTACCTGAGCAAAATGCTGTAAAACAAGAGTTCTGGTAAGACGGGAACAATAAATTGGATATGAACCATAAATACAAATCCCTTGGGTGTGATCCTTATGAGCATGTGTTAAGAAATGATGCCTCTTCGTGCTCGACTTCGAACTCCATGTATCTACTGAAAATGGCAGCCCTTTTAGCATCTCAATCGGCATTTTCGCTCAAGGTTGAAGTTGGAGATTTGAGAGGGAAATTGTTCAATTCAACATCTAAAATCGAGGTCGAAATGGGTGGGAAAATTGCGAAACACGATTCGTACGGAATGATCCTGTGTGGTGAGGTTTACTTTATGGTATTGTAGATCGCCAATTTGATTTGCAGAAGTAACCGTCCGTCCGTCTCTTTTGACGGAGTCGTTAAAATAATGTGAAATATTATTTCAGTCCTCAAAGTTTGAGATAATTACAAAATTTCCCTCACAACTTTTAAAATTAAAGAGTTCGATATCTTCCTTGTGCAGTAAGATGAAGGTTAATATTAATTATGGATCGTTAAACAAGGTCTAAAAATAGCAAAAGAAAGGGGCTATGTAATGTGTGAATTTTTTAATGAATGAAAGGTCACATGAAGAAAATTTGCTTATATGAAAGGATACATTCAAGAAAGTGAAGTTTATTCTCCTGACAAATTTAAGTCATATAGCTTAGGAAAGAAATTAAGATTTAAAAAAAAAAAAATTATTTCGGTATACCCAAAAAGGGGAAAAAAGGAGATGATAACTTTGAGGCGAGTTCTTTTGAAAAAGTAGAAGAGAGACTCATAGTTTAGATTTAGATAAATATTATGGAAGGTGGAAGTGAGGGTAGGGGTGTAATGGGAGCAACGATGATGAGGTGAAAATGATGTGTATTAGAGGATGAAGAGGAAAGGATATATCAGTGTAAAGAGTTCACGAGATCCAATTGAGCCAAGAATAAGTGTATCTACTTAGTCACTAAATAATTTAAGTATCAATTTGAAATTAAGATTAAATTTGAGTATCGGTCTGTGTATATACACACATTATTGTGTATCAATTGATTCACTAAGGGTTAGCCCACTATCACCAGCTCTTTAATATGACATGAGAAAATTTAAACACAACACATGCCCTTAAAAATTAGAAAAGCATAATTTGTAAAGGAATATAATTACATACACAAACATATTAACACCTAATCCATGAACAATATATAACGTTTAATCTCAACTAGATCTTTAATTTTTTTTTTTAAATACAAATTAAAGAATTGATGTACAATTTAGCCATGATTGGAACAACTATACAAAAAAAAATATAAAAAAAAAATATATCTATATATATACACACACTTAAAAATGATATACAACCAAACAAAGACAACTATACAAAAAGTATATTAATCAACTAGTAGGCCAATTGGGGAATGGGACTATTATATAAATAAAAAAATTAGTAAGACAGGAACCACAACGTGGCCCCCTTAATTTTCTTATCATTAATAATTCCATCTAGAAATAGTTTTCAAAATTCAAGAGCAAAATTTGAAGAAAAAAAATGGCAATTAAAGATGGAGCTAAGAAAGAGTCAACCCCACCCCCAACAACCTTATACTTTAATGAGAAAAACTAATCCGTAGTTGAATCGATAGAATCCCTCCATTCGTTTTGGATATGAGTCATAATAAAAAATTCCTAATAGGACATACTTACCCCTTGAAGAGTCTTATGTGGCACGAGTTCAGATTAATCAAGAATTTAATGTGAATATCAGATAGAGGATAAGAAACCAAAAAAGAAAAGGAAACACATTATTTTCCTTTCTTTCATGTAGTCTAGCCTTTTTACCAAGTCTACCAAATAGAAGACGATAGAAGGCCAACTATGGTTGCCTTGCACAAGACGGTGCCAATACACTTCAATTTCCTTCCTTTCAAGTCAATTCCAATGATATGGCTTTGGCAATTTTACCTACCAAATGAAAGGCATGCTAGGTGATTGATAATGCAAGAGAAACCTGGTATTCATTTCTTCGTGAATATTCATAGCTAAGTCTACTATAAGAGCGCTATGAAACGACTTAATCAAGTGATCATCTTGCATTTACATTGAGAATGAAATACATTTTACAGATCTTATATTCAAGAAAATGCAATTCCCTCCATCATGCAACCAAACCCCTAGTCACCTAAAATTTCTCTTGATGATGATGCACCCATCAAACAGAAACGAATTGCTTTTAGAAGGAGACATAGTTTCTGCAATTCTTTTCCTAGAAGGGGACCGACCACGCGTGGTGCAATGCAAGAAAAGAAAATTTTCACCTCATACATCACATGTTACTAAAGAATGGGTCTTGTTCTGGGGGATCTAGATGGTGTCTGAGCTCTAAATTGAGGGATTTCAAGCCATGGATCAAGTGTGGTTCTTGTGCTGGGCCTTGCTTGAAACATAGAGTAATCATTTGCCTCGTATCCACTCTGGCCCCCGATGCCATAAGATGGGTGAGGAGGAGAAAGATAACAGCTCTTTCGGGCAGGTTCATACTGTCTTAATGGGCTAGACGTGGGGGATACTGGTAAAGATGTTATGGCTTTTACACTTTCCCTGTGGATGCAAGAAAAGAACAGTTAGATACATCTGTCCTCCGGCATGAGTAGAAATCAGACTAAAAAGTAGATACATTAAGGTACAAATGGTTATCACCTTGTGCAGATCAATGGTCTAGAGACTGTGATCACCGGATGGGATGCATAGTTTCCTTCAGCGGGGGAAATATTCCTTACAGGAGAAATATTTCTTCCACCGGGATGCAGCTCCAACACTGGCTGTAAAAAAGCAAATTGAAGAGAGACTTTCAGAGGGATATATACCAAAACCACTTAAAGGCAAATGGAAAGCATAAATGATCAGTTTCAAAAATCTTTATCCCAAGTGCCTCCACGTCCTTCGTGGTGTTACAACATGGATGGGTGAACTACCCAATTATTGTTGCTAAGCTTTTCTACCCGTCCCATTCTCATAAAAGTTGTTTTTAATAATTTTTGCTGATGTTGGATTTGATTGGGCAAAGGCTCAGATGAGTATTTGGTTTGATCAGCTAATTTGCACATTTTCATGTTTGTCCATGTTAAGTCAAGTAAACAAAACCATGTGCTGTTGCATTAAACATCTTCAAGAGCTATTCTGTATAATGGGAGCGTGATTCTATTACCTAGGCGAGTTCCTTTGCACAAAATGTTGCTCAGGAGAACTACTCCTTCATGAACTGTGGCTATAAGCCTATAACGTCTGAAGATATTCAGTTGGCAATACTAGGGGTCAGCAAGTGGTTAGACAAGCTGCGAACTGGAATAGAAAATGGCCTACAAGCATCCGGTAGGGTGTATGTTAACCCAATAGTGATTAGGCTGGTAGTTGATTTAACATTTTAGAGTGAAACACACAAACTAGAGCATACGGTCCAAGGGTAGAAGGCTAGATTGATTGGATAAACCGTCAATTAGCTCATACTAATATTTAAGACATACTCCCTCTGTCCCTAATTACTTGTCTACTTTTGAATTGGCACACCTATTAAGAAAACAATAATTGATATAGTAAGTTTACCATTTTACCCCTATTAATTATGAAGTGGAAGAATTAAAAACTTAAAATTTTCAGTTACTATTATAAAAAAAAAACTTAAAATTTTCAAAAAGTTCTACCTTTTTCAAAGTAATTAATTGAGGGTATAAGGGGTAAAAAAATTTGTCCTTTCTTGATTTGTCAAAATGGACAAGTAATTAGAGACAACTAAAAAAGGAAATGTGGACAAGTAATTAGGGATAGAGGGAGTATTACACATAATTATTGGGTAAAAGTTGTAAACATAGCTCACAAGGTTATATTCCATCTCTTCTTGTAATTGCTCTAAGATAGAAACTTACAAGGAACATGTAATACGGTTTTGATTACCAAGTAACATCAGTTAGTCATATATTAGGACTTGTGTTTGTAAAACCATTGTTTCATGTATATACGGTTTTGATTCCTTACGGTTCTCCTTATCAAGGGTGGATAAGGCTTAAAATTTTGGGAATTAATGTGTCAGGGTATGAAATAGGGTACAACAACAACATACCCAGGGTAATCCCACAAGTGGGATCTGGGGAGGGTGGAGTGTAAGGTAGAGAGGTCGTTTCCTATAAGCCCTTGGCTCAAGGAAAAATAGATCGAAAAATAAATAATCGGAAGTGAAGAAATCATGACAAAATACTACAAAAGCATGGCAAAACATTCCGAAAAAAGAACAATAACTACAACAAAACAGTGTGATAATCGATGTACAAGAGACAGTAGATAGTAACAGAAATCTAAGGATAAGAAACTACAGAAAAAATTCTACAACGACTAGTATGGATATGGTATGCAATAGAGTAAGATTGCGAAAAGGCCATATACCCCATTAAGACTCAGCTGGTATCTTCTACTCAGAGATCATTTCTGTTATAATTTCAACAACTTTTTAATTGCTAATCATGATCTAGCTTAATTTACAAAATTCACTGAGAAAGTCCTCCTTGATGTCAGTTCACTATTTAATACGACAACACCAACTACATCTCAGTCCCGAACACGTTGGGGTCAGCTATATGAATCCTCATTGACCATGTTACATGAACCACCAGATCATAATTTCAGAGAGCTACATTCTCTAAACACAAAAGCTACAAACTAATGGTCCTTTGTAAGGCCCACTTTGAACTTTTACAAGATGGATCTGGTTTGACTTGCGCATTCGGGATGGACACAAGTATGCAGCTTTATTAAGATCAAATTGCAGATACTGATCCACAAAAATGACTTGAAATCAGAAAGCAATTAGCTATAGTTTAATGAATTCCTAATCAACATTTAATCCGATTTCGCGGTTATTAATAAGAATTGGTAGGTCCCTAGTGACAGACAAGTGGAAGAAAGGTGCCACATCTCTCTAGAAAGGATAACTAACACTTAAGCACTTCTCCATCTCTTGCTATTTATTAAGTTCCTTTCTTGAAGTTTACTCAAATTTCGAACTCAGTGATTTCTAGTTTGTTCAGAGAGTAATTTCACTTTTTCCAAGACTATTCATTATAAATTTTGCCAAAGGAAAAAGAAGTAAAAGACTCCACCAGACAAATGAAAAATCTCAAAATCTTTACCGGTGTCCGGCTTCCATCAAAGGAACGAGGATATGATTCTTTGGTTACACTGGCATGAGCAACTTTTGCAGTACTTTGGTTTTTAACAAAAGGGTGCTCTAGTAGTTGAGAAGCTGTAGGTCGTGTGGATGGCTCCCGCTGCAAGCATGACCTTATAAAGCTTTTTGCATCATTAGAAAGGTGTTCTGGAATTTCAGGAAAGTCTTTGCTGTTTCCAATTTTAAATATGGCGGCAACCTGTTGCATAGAGGGCAATCAAAGACACTTAGGTTTGAGTTCTTTGATGATGGCCTCAGTAGAGATGATCGGTAAATCCATTTATCAAATATTCCAACATCTTACCCCTTCATACTGGCTCCAAGGTGGCTTTGAAGTTGCCATTTCAAGAATTGTACATCCCAAACTCCAAATATCCACTGCAAGGCCGTAGCCACTTGTATTCATCACCACCTGATAATATCAGAGATATGGAATACCGATAAGTCTTTGCTAAAAGTGTCGGACAGTGACGAGAGGGTATGCAGAAACGGGAGGGAGGCATACCTCAGGAGCCATCCAATAAGGACTTCCTTTGAAAGAGAGCACTGACGCGCACGAAGTTATCTGCTCCAAGGTAATATAAATGTTAATGCATGGATCAGTTGCTGAAAGAAACTGTTCTAAAGAATTCATACGCCTTTTCTTTTAACAGCATTTTAAGAGAACCAAAACACAAAAACAAAAACAGAAATGAGAACTTCATATTTTGCTTGGCTACCACATCTGTTGGTTCTATAAGAAGGCTAAATTCATTCATCCAAATAACTAAAATAGAATCCACAAACAAAAGTACCAAATGATAAGTTTAGAGTTTTTCAACTTTATTAGCAAGTATAGCGTACAACAACAGTCAATCAGATTCCCGCTATTCTTGTGTGCAAATAAAGTCAAAGGCAAAGTTTTGGAATTAGTTCTATGACACCTTTCATTAAAAAGTGGTAAATAAATAACTTTAATGATTGTGCTGCTACTTACATGTTTTGCCATGCCAAAATCAGCTAGCTTGATTTCACCATTAGGATCTACTAGTATATTGGCTCCTTTAATATCCCTGAAAAGAAATAATTGGCATTTGAATCTAGCAGTGTCTACAGAATAGCTGAGTCACAAGTACTCGAATCATAAAGACACACACCTGTGAACTGTATTCCTAGCATGTAAAAAGGAAAGGCCAGAAAGGATCTGTCTTGTGTAGTTTTGTATAACTGGCTCCCTAAAAGGCCCATACTCCTGCAACAGTTTATGTATAGAACCCCCAGAAACGTACTCCAAGTAAACTGATAGAGTTTCTTCATCCTGAGGAATAATTAAAAGGCAACAGTTGTGAACCAAATGGGGAGATTATATTTCTGTTCTACAAAGCAACTAGGTTACAGAAGAACAAATTAATATAATCAACATATTTGCCTAAGTTGTGTAAATATCAGAATGAATATATATAATTATGCACATCCAACTAAAGCATCTAGTCATACCAGTTCACTTCCATGATATCGAACAATATTTGGATGTGTCAAGTTACTGAGTAAAATGATTTCCTGTACATGAGATGAAATCAGTCAGGTATCGAATGCAAAATTGAAAAGGGGAGATATCAAACGAAAGACCCAAGATTACAGAACGAAGTTTATCAGACTTTGAAAGGAGATAAATTAATAATGAACAGAAATGTACTGAAAGAGTAAATAAAAGAGACCTGATTCAGTTGCTTAAGACACTCTTTGGATGTTTGATCATCTGAAACCACCTTGACTTCTTTTATCGCACACATTTGTCCATTCTCCCTGTTCATATTGAAAACCACCACCTAATCAATATGTAACTACGTCCACCGTGAACTGTTAGCCGCACGGTCTTCCATAAACCAATTCAAATGAGCATAAGATGACCTATACTAAAGACATGATGCTCCTGAACCTAGTTAGAATCCAAATGTCATTGATTAAAAAAAGAGCTGGAAGGCTCACAAACCTGTTGAATCCAAGATACACATGACCAAACGTGCCTCTTCCTAGGAGCCTGCCTTTCTTCCATTTTGACATATTAATGGTTGCGCCTTCAGCCACAACACAAGGTCTTGGGTTTGGCAAAGTAGAAGGACTGGGTGGAGAACCGGGTGGAAGGGGCAGCTGATGACATTCACTCCTTACATCATCCAACTTGCCTGTTGGAGAGTCCAGATTTAAACTCGAAAACCGAGGATGTAAAGGTGATGACGTGGTAGTTGTCCCTCTGGAACGAACTGGGCTTCGTGACAGTGGGCTCAACCTATTATCTCCAAGTCCTCTGGCAACAAGCAGAAGTGTCCCCACAGTTAGGATGGTACAATGGATGAATTACATTTAAAAGAAGTACATGTAACTCATGCATCTTGTGTATTCCGTGAAGAAAAAAAAAAGGAAGGTAACACTATGTACCGTGCAATTCTACCATGTATAAAGAATTTTCTCTGAGTTTCCTAATTGAGCCTCCTGAAAGATAAGTAATTGAACTAGAGCACACAGAACAATAGAAACAATTGCAAAATCAAGAAATTAACATAAATCTTTCAGGTTTAGCATTTCGGGTAAACCGAAATGCAAAGTAAAAAGAAACAGAACAGGTGATTCACAGACTCATTAATCAGATGTTCGATTCAATATGTATAATCCACCAAGAGCTACTTGGAGAAACAAAACTATAAACTAATTGAAGGAATAAAACAAAAGTTGGAACTTTTTTTTTTTTTTTAATAACCATGATGTACCGGCCAGCTTGTGCGCACAAACCCTAATTCCACGGGATACCAGCCACCTTCCACCAGCAACAAGTGCCATGTAACAACTTTTTAACACAAAAAAAAAAAACCTTTAATCCAGGTGCAATAGCTGCACCAATAAAGCCTCTCTAGCTTATCAATACACATTCAATTTGTGGATCACAATCCAATCCAATCAACAAAAAATATAATTTTGAATAACAACCCACAACAAGGGTGGTGTCCGGGGCTCACAAATTCCACGAGATACCTGCCGCCTTCCACTGGTAAAAACTTTTTTTAACCCAAAAAAGTTCCTTTTATCCAGGTGCAACAACTGAACCAATATAGCCTTTCTAGCTAATCAACATACATTCAACTTATGGATCACAATCCAATCCAATCAACAAAAGATCTAATTTTTACAACAACCCAAAACAAGTCAATTCAAAGTCAACCAACACCAATAACCATAATAAAACCTCACAAAGCCCAAAAAAATGAACAAAATCAAAAATCAAATCCTACAAACAAAGAAACTTTATAATCAGAAATCAAACAACACCAACCTGAAAGTATCCAACTGAGCTTGATCAGTATTCACAGCACCACCACCATCAGACGACCCAGATGAGCTAGTACTCGAAACTGAAACCGACCCACATCCCAAAACAACCCCATGATCATTTCCCAGTGAAGAAACAGAAGGCTTAGGTAAAGGATGAGCTTTCTCCAAAGAAGAACCTGAATCAAACCCAGAAAACCCAGAACCAGAACCACTAAAATCTTTACTGGTTCTTGGTGAATTTCTACTAAGTAACTCATCAAAACTTCTGGGTTTCACATACTTTTCCCTTTCTTTCTCTTTAACTTGTGGGTCTTTGTTCTTGGTGGATTTTTTCCCCCACCAAGCAGGCATTTTTTTTTTCTCTGAGCTAATTCAGTGATCAACCCAACTAAGTCAATAATGAGTGAAATCTGTAGATTCTTGGTATGCTACAGTCACAAAAAAGAGAATTAATTTGGGTTTTTCAAGATTATTTTTTTTCTTTTAGGTGAAAGGGGGATGTATCGATGTAGCTGACGAAGAAAACTTTGAGAAGGAAATAGGAAGGTAGATAGATAGAAGGGAGCAGGGGCCTGCCAAGTTGGTTGTACGTGTTTTGCGCTTTGCACCCCCTAATGTATCTACTATATCTCTTTTGTTCCTTCCTCTACAAATTTGTTTTTTGCTATGCTTCGATGAACAAAGTATCTCATGTTTATACAGAAGAAGATTACCTTTTATGAAGAATTTTGTATTATGGATATATCAGCTATTCTTTCTTGAATTATAGTATAAGTTTTGGCATTCGAATGATATGAAAGATGATATATGACGGTGCAGAGAATTTGATCTAATGAATATGATTTTGTTCTGCTAATGTTAAATGAGGAAGGTACTCGTTATAAATACTCCTTACTTATTTGAAAATTTGATAGATATTTACTAGATTACTAGTATTAACTTGATTACCAAAGTACTCTATTCCTAATTTGATATTAAAAATGATGGAAATAATTTCTTAATCTTGTTATTCACCGACAAAAACGAACACAGGATATGACTATCACGTAATCAGACGTAAAGTATCGAACAAAAAAGATAAAAGTTTAGAAGAGGATCACATTTCAAGTGATGAAGATATAATTTGCTTGAACAAATACTTTAGTGTGATATAATAATAAAAGAAAGTGAAAATTCTGTAAATTTTGCATTGCTACAATGAATATATCAACTACCCGTTCTCAAATTATGATATAGGTTTCAACATTAGAATGATATGAAAGATAATACCTACTTAATATATGATAGTGCAAAGAATTCAATTTGATCCAATTAATAAACAATTTTGTTTTGAAAACGTTAATATTGACTTATTAGTTAAATGAGGAAGGTACTTGTTACTAATATTTCTTACTTATTTGAAATTTTGATATTTATTTATAGATTACTAAAATTAACTTGATTACCAAATTACTCTATTCCTAATTTGGTATTAAAAGTGATGGAAACAATCTCTTCATCCTATTAAAATTGATAAATTTATTCACCCACAAAAACAAACATTGGATATGACTATCATGTAATCTAACGTAAAGTATCGAACAATGTAAAAGATAAGAGTTCAAAAAAGGATCACACTTCAAGTGGTGAAGATATAATTTTGCTTAAACAAATACTACTTAGTGTGATATAATAACGAAAGAAAGTAAGAATTTTGTAAGTTTTGCATTAATCTTTTTTTTTTTGGTTTACCACCCGGTGTCTGGAGCCTATATTGGAGCTCTGACTAAATCCGGATCGCGCTTTGCAGGACCCATTCGGGGGTGGCGCTCCCAACATGATTTTCGCTATACCCAGGGCTCAAACCTGAGACCTTCTGGTTAAGGGTGAAACACTCCCACCAATGCACCACAACTCATGTTGGTAGATAACACATACTTAATATATGATAGTGCATAAAATTTGATCTAATTAACAATTTTGTTTTGATAACGTTAATATTGACTTATTTGTTAAATGAGGAAGGTACTTATTATAAATATTTCTTACTTATTTGAAATTTTGACAGCTATTTATAGATTACTAGAACTAACTTGATTACCAAAGTACTCTATTCCTAATTTGGCATTAAAAGTGATGGAAATAATGTTTTAAAAAATCAACAAATTTATTCACGGACAAAAACGAACACTGGATATAACTATCACATAATCTGATGTAAAGTATCGAACAACGTAAAAAATAAAGTTAGAAGTGAAACACACTTTAAGTGGTGAAGATAGAATTTTGCTTAAACAAATACTACTTAGTGTGATATAATAATAAAAGAAAGTAAGAATTTTGTAATTTTTGCATTGATACAATGAATATATCAGCTATCCGTTCTCAAATTACAATGAAAGATAATATATACTTAATATATGATAGTTCAAAGAATTTGATCTAATGAACAATTTTGTTTTGATGACGTTAATATTGATTTATTTGTTAACTGAGAAAGGTACTTGTTATAAACTCTTTACTTATTTGAAATCTGGTAGTTATTTATTAGATTACTAGAACTAACTTGATTACCAAAGTACTTTATTCCTAATTGATATTAAAAGTGATGGAAATAATCTCTTAATTCAACTGAAATTGACAAATTTATTCACCGACAAAAACAAACACTGGATTAGACTCTCACGTATCTGACGTCAAGTGTCGAACAACGTAGACGATAAAAGAACAAAACTCGCTAAAAATATGATTCAGATACGTAAACAAAAGTATAACGACGACTTTAAAGGCAGTTGTTTCTTTCTGCATTGCCACAACAAACATCTAATCGTTCTTCATTTACAACTGTCTGTATTTGTTTTCTTACAGGATCAATCAAAGAGTGATGAACTCTTCTTCATCTTTACAGATGAACTACATTTCCGCCTCTTAAATGATCACATCTTGTCAACACGAAAAAACTAGAGACCACCGAGATGTGTGACGTGATGAATAACGACACTTATAACTCATCCTTTACCTTTATTTCTGGATTCAAACTCTAAAAATGGAGAAATCCATTATACGCAATGTGAAATCTGAGTTCTAAATACAAAGTCTTATATATTAGAAAGTGATTTACTCCAAACTTAATCAAATTATAATATGAATATGTACCGAACTATATGGATGTAAAGTGAAAAGAAAGAAGGTAAATGAGGGAGCAAAATGGAAAGAAAAGAGGGGAGTAGGCAAATATGGTCCCAAAACAAATAGATAAAGCAAACAGTGAGGGACAGCTCAGGAATTTTGGAGACGGCAGTCAGTGGTTGGATTAAAACGAGTAGATGACGTGGCTTTTATATATATTTATTTTATTTTTAAAATTTTATTTTATTTTGTTTTATTATATTATATTTTTAATTTATTTTTGTGTTACAATAAAGACGGCTTTTTGGAAATATATATGATTGACTCATCACTCATGAGTCTCACGTCTTAAATGTGAGCGCGTTTGATTTTAAGAGGAAAATATAATTAGAATAAAAGTATATTATCTTAAATATTATTTATGAAAGGAAAATGTTTTTCGAAAAAATAACTATATTTTTGGTTATATATTTTATTGTGTTCGATATATAAGTAAAAAAATATTAGTGTATAATCTAAATAAATGTCTATGGCGGAGCTAGGTAGGGCGAATTCTCTAAGGAAAATTATAGTATTATTTATACATGAAAGAAAATAAGTTATCTAAATCGTTATATATATATATATAGAGAGAGATAGTGAATAGTCTTTTTACTTCTTTATATGTTTACTATTTCATATTTTAAACTTTTTTAGTGAAAATCATACTCTATCACTCTGATAAGAAGAAGAAACAAAAAAAGTCTGATTCTATTTTTCATTTTTTGTGTAGGTAAGGGGTAGGAGAGTGTGTGTGTGGGGTGGGGGTGGGGGGGGGGGGGGGG
>JAJOOH010024127.1:0-31053 GCA_029582605.1 Solanum gracilifrons | reverse complement strand
ATTGAAGGTATCTTCGTGTGTGAAGAAAGTTTTTAATTCCTTATGGTTTTGGTGTCTATGCGATGAATGAATGCTAAGAGGCTTGTATTAGACCTCTTTGAGGTCGAGTACGCCGGTTACGACTAGGGGGTGCTCCCGGGTCGTGACACCCCCCTCCCCCGCCCCATAAGGCTCCGATGCACCCTTCCCCAGAGCCCTCGTCCCCTGCCCCACGAGGCTCCGATGTGCCTTACCCCGGATACCCCCTTCCCCGCCCCACGAGGCTCCCTGCCACGGAGCTTCCCCTTCTCAGCCCTACCCTCCCACTCACCACTACCACCCCCACGATTCCCTTCCCCAGACCCCCCCACGAGGCTCTGAGTCGGACTTCCTCGAAACTTCTCCCCACCTCAGAGTCCCCACACACCCCTAACCTTACGAGGCTTTGAGGCGCACTCATTCGGAGCCCCCCCACCCCACCTCACTCCACCCTGGAGCCCTCACTCCACGAGGCCCTAGAGGCCCGCCTCACCCTAGAGCTCCTACTTCATGAGGCCCCGGACCCCCCCACCCTATGAGGCTCCGAGGTGCATTTCCCCGGAGCCGACCCCACCCCACGAGGCTCCGAGCGCCCTGCCCCGGACCCCTTCCCCTCCCCATGAGGCTTCGAGGCTCCCTTACCCGGATCCCCCCACCCCACGAGGCTCCGAGGAGCCCTTCCACGAATCCTCCCCACCCTACGAGGCTCAGATATGCTTGTAATATTTGAGGAAACAAGAATATGAAAAGCACTCTAAGAAAAATTTGTAAAGATCATGGCAAAAGAATATTCAGTAGAGGTCAGAAGGTAGTTTATTATGATGCGATCATCATGCAAGCTACTCCAAGCAACTATAGTTTTTTCTTGTCCATCAAATTTCCCGAAAGATTGGATTGGAACATTTGAATGGCATAAAGTAGTCGTATGGAGTTGTTGTCTGGATAAACATGCTCTTCCTACTGCATCTGCATCTGCCAATTTCAACGTGAAATTATGGGATGCATTGACTGGGGATGTATTAACACTCATTTGACCACAAGCACATAGTTTGAGCATTTGTCTTAGAGGATTTACTTACAGATATGCTTGTAATATTTGAGGAAAGAAGAATATGAAAAGCACTCTAAGAAAAATTTGTAAAGATCATGGCGAAAGAATATGCAAGATACTCCAAGCAACTATAGTTTTTTCTTGTCCATCAAATTTCCCGAACGATTGGATTGGAACATTTGAAGGGCATAAAGGAGCCGTGTGGAGTTATTGTCTGGATAAACATGCTCTTCGTGCTGCATCTGCATCTGCTGATTTCAACGCGAAATTATGGGATGCACTGACTGGGGATGTATTACACTCATTTGACCACAAGCACATAGTTCGAGCATGTGCCTTTTCTGAGGATACAAATCTGCTACTCACTGGTGGTTTTGAAAAAATTCTTCAGATATTTGATTTAAACCGACCTGATGCACCTCCAAGGGAAATTGACAGCTCTCCTGGTTCAGTAAGGACAGTTGCTTGGCTGCACAGTGATCAAACTATTTTGAGTTCCTCTGGAGATGCTGGTGGATTGAGGTTATGGGACGTGAATAGCGGCAAAGTTGTTCAGATCCTTGAAACTAAGTTTCCTGTAACCAGTGCTGAAGTAAGTCAGGATGGTCGTTACATAACAACTGCTGATGGTTCCTCTGTCAAGTTTTGGGATGCTAACCACTTTGGATTGGTGAAGAGTCGCGACTTGCCTTGCAAAGTTGAATCTGCTTCCCTGGAACCAAAGTTTGGTAATAGATTCATTGCCGGAGGAGAAGATATGTAGGTTCATGTGTTTGATTTTCACACTAGAGAGGAAATTGGATGCAACTAGGGACACCACGGTCCTGTGCACTGTTTGCGGTAATCTCTAGGAGGTGAATCCTATGCCTCGGGATCTGAAGATGGGACTATTAGAATATGGCAGCTGGGCCCTCTTGGTCAGATTGAGGACAACTCTACAGCAAATGGGTCTACTACTGCAAATGCCAATGATGGTATGTGTGAGGTGACCCAAAAGATTGACGAGTTGGCTGTTTCAGAAACAAAGAAGAAGGAAGAGACACAGGTCGATGGTGTGGAGCAGAAGGTAGTTGATGCCTGATTAGGAATTTAAGGGTTTTGTATGGTTTCTCCTTTTGGAAAGCTGTAACTGGCTTGACTTCAGAGGTTTTTGCTTATGAAATAAGACTTAAGCTTTTGAGAGTGCTGGGTATTCTTTGCTTGCTCGAGATCGTAATCATCAGTTATATAGTCTTTGGAGTAGTTTTCTCTGTAAGAAAAAATAATTCCCGAAAGATATCAATCGATGTTTGTCAAATGCAGAGTGTTTTGGGAAAAACCTGTACTCCTTGGCAACCATCAAACAACTCCACATTAAACTGACGAATTACCGAGCACATTGATATTTGTTCATAAGTTTCAGTATGCTGATATTCCATCAGGGACACAGCTTTAGAGAAGAAAGATGTTAGAAGTTTACCTCAACAAGCCAGTCAATTAAGGTAGCATGCATGCTAGGATTTATGTCTTTTTGTACTTTCGCCTAGTACAATGATCAAAGATAAAGTTAAAGTTAGCAACAAATGTTAGTAAAACTGCAATTCAGTTAAAGTTAGCAGCAAACCATGACTGCATACCTACAACACAACATGTATGAACTCCACATGTTTTAAGAAACAGTTAGATATTGCATGTAAAGTGACTGGCCTAACCTTCAAGTGATTCAACAGTAATTCTATCATTGACGAGTCAATAACTTCCCTCTCTATTAGATATAATCTGCCAATTTTATCAAGTCCCACACCTTCAAAATTTGCAGAGAAATATTATTTTCAGAGGCTAGATACTAGATAATAAGTGTTGCGGTTTGAGACGAAAACTGTACTTTATCAACAACAAATCTCCATTTCCTTACCGTATTATATATAAATGGCATTGTATCATGATTTTTCCATGAAAAAAGTAGTAAGGCTGATCAACTCAATCAAATAGTATCATCCAAGAATTCAATGAAAGAAAATAGTACAACAAGTTCAGTTCTTGATTTTTCCTCCTCCTTAATATGAAGCCAATAATAACACAGGGTATTAAATACTCTCCCATATTATTTATACTCCGAATAAGAGAAATACTTGTACAGGAGCAACAAAATGGATATGTCAAAACAAAAAGGCGAAATGTTTTGCTACTAAATGTAGAATAATTGTACACACTACAAATTTAGGACAGTTGACCAAATAACTTATTGGACCTGAGTGTACCTTTTTGTATGAGAAGATAACCAAGAGTAAAACTGAAGCAAAGAGCAAATGCACCCGTTCTTACATCACGATATGTTGTCATATTGGTGTCCATGGTATCGAGAATCAATTGCTACAACTATGTATCCCCTCGAAGCATATGCCTGAATCCAAAAAAGAAAAAAGAGAACCGTGCATAGAATTGTCATTCATTATTTCTGCTCGATGGTAAGATGGGGAGTACTTTTAAGAAAACAAAATATAACCTATAGTAATAGCCGTAACCACTCTTTACATTTATTTGTACTATGCAGGAAGACAATAGCTAGCCTCTTTTTCTTATCAGTTTCCTTCATGCTTAATACCAAGACAGGCAACTGCCCTTACTCTTCTTCCTGGAAACAGTGAGTTCATGGTCAATACTTATAGCTGGAGACATTGAGAACATTACTTCTGAAAAATGAGTATTCCCACATTTATCTTCATTCAATAAATTAGATACTTTTTGTAATGAAAGATATATAATTGAAGCAACCACTTTATTTCACTACTATGCTCTGTCTTTTTTAATTATCGCAGAAACACTGCATAGCGAGCATCCAATTCAAAGAGCTGAAAAGAGATAGAGGGTAAACATTTTTATACCTCACAGGCTCATTGGAGCACATAATTTATCAATGTTGACAATTTTATCCCCTGATTCCAAGTCCACAAGTACATCTCTCTTGCATATAACTGCTGCAGGAATAAAAAATAGATAAATTTTATAAATAGATGTTATAGTTAAAATGAAATGCTAGAACAAGGACTACTCTCTACTGAAAAGATCAAAACCTTCTGCTTTGACATGTTCTGAGATACAGAGGGTGCTACACGCCTTCTTCTCGATGGAATCAACTGCAGCCAGCTGACATAGATTCATCCATGGAGACTAATGATCCATCTGAGTGAGATGGAGAAATATTCATGCTGCAAGTGGCAGGAACAGGAATGACAGTGATCTTAGGCACAACTGCATCACTTCTTTGAATAGAAACAGGTTTTGCTGCTTGGCAGAACAACATTACTGTTGCAAGTAGAAATGCTCTTCTTAATGCATACAATCTTCGATGTATATGGTGCTTTCCAAAGCCAAAAATGATTCCAAGTTAGTCACAATTTCAGATACAAGAAGAAATATTTTTCAATTCACTCACATTGCAAAACAGCTTATTAAGCAAAAGGTTCATCAAACTGTGAAAACTCAAAATTATCAAAAGTTGCTTAACTTCTTCTGCTCATTTGTGTAAAGATAAATTATGTCCCCAACAAATTAAGAACAGTAATAAAATCATTTAAGGAGAAAAAAAAAGTAGGAGTTGGTCCACAGTAATGATATGCTAAACAATTCATGTTAACACTAAAAATTGATTCATGCTAAATAATCTAGAATGCCACTGGTTCAATTCATAATTGTCCAATGCCAGGTTGAAAGTCAAGCAAATTAATACAAACCAATAGCAATTTCTCAAGGCCTTCCCTTCAATGGACTCACCTAAAGTGGAGTCCCCTAAAACTCCTTATTCACAGGAGCCTTCACCAAAATGATCAGATACCCCCTCGAGAAAAGGTGTACCTATGTTATGCCTCTTGTCTGGATGTGTTTAGGACTCCTCCATGTCTAATTCTTTGCATTTATCCCAAAAGTTAAAAATTAACTCTGCAGACTCAGATGAAGAAAGGACAGTATGTTTCAAACCCCTACTTACTTGAGTTTTTCCTATCTGATTCCGAGACATCTATGATAGTTGCTTACATATGCAAGTGAAACATGAAACTATGGGGAAAAGAAATGCTCAAAGGCAGATCCTTAGTCAATCCTTAGAAAAAGGGTATGTCTGTACAAGTCACTTTCTAGTTTCTAATAAATGAGGTGATCAAATTTTTCTAAATCTTTTTGAACAATGAGAATTCTCCAAATAATAGTGATGAAGGAAGTCTCAGCTGCATTTCTCTCCCATTGTCAGATAAGTCTACTGCTCCATCAAGGCCATCAAAAGATTTTGTCTATCCAATAACTGGACAAATATTCAATGATCCTGTCACCCTTGAAACCGGTCAAACATATCAAGGGAAAGCCATCCAGGAATGGATAAAAAGAGGTAACACAACATGCCCCATTACTAGGCAGTCTTTAAATGCAACTACTCTTCCTAAAACCAATTATGTCCTGAAGAGACTGATAAGCTCTTGGAGGCAACAACACCCTGATCTAGCTCAGGAGTTTTCCTACTCTCAAACACCGCGAAGTTATTTAAACATTCCGTCTTCAAGAGAGAGATCATCTGAGTCTACTCCATCTCCAACATTTAATCATCCCAATCATAGGAGGATAGAGGAAATTGTGGAACAAAGATCACGAACATTTATGCGAGCAACTGTATCAAATTCGTCTCCTACTAGTGTAATATCTCAAGCAGCAACTGATGCAATTATCAATAGCTTAAAACCTTATGTTTCATGTCTGTGCATGTCAGAGGACTTGCAAGAATGTGAAGAAGCTATATTGTCCTATTTCTAAGATATGGAATGACTCGAAACTAGAATCTCAAGGAGTTCACTCTTATTTGTCAGCACCAACAATAGTGAATGGATTTGTAGAGGTTAATTCAGCTTCCATAAAGAGAGATTTCTTGAAGACGACAATTTAAATCTTGTCTGAGCTACTATATGCAGAGGATAGCGTTGGCGAGATCCTCACAAGTGTGGACTCGAATTTTGAGTGTCTTGCTACGTTATTGAAAGATGGTCTTCCTGAAGCAGCAATACTTATTTACCTACTCAGGCCATCATTCTCTCAACTTTCAGCTCATAATTTTATACCCTCTCTTACTCAGATTATATAAAACTGCAATGAGGATTCTAATGGATTTCAGTTTACAATAGGATCAAAACAAAAATGAAATCCCACAAATCCTTGCATATGAAAAACCCTCAAATCGCTTCACTTGATTTTCTCAAATTAATTTTACCCAGAATCATCAATCATTTTTTCATGAAACCCCACGTAACATTAACCATTTTACTTATTTAATCCAAGAAAGAAAACCCCAAGAAAAAGAAATCACAAAATCCCATAACCAACATACAAAAAAGTGAATCATCAAACCAGTAATCAAAACAATACACGAAACAAGATAAAACCCAGTACTCCAACAGTAAAAAAAGTACGCATTATAAACAGAGACCAAAAACAGAGAAAGACTCACAATAAATCGAGTTACGAGCAGAGACAGTTGTATGATTCGAGATATTAGAAAGTGTCAGCCGTTTCTTGGTCGCTCCAACATTCAATTTTCCGGTTTGATTTTTCTCCACCGCCAATGAATTCGTCGCCGTTGCTTGTCTCTTCGCCACCACACTCGAAATAGAGGAACGCCTATTTTGGGTCGTCCTCATTTCCTCCATGTAAAATGATCAAAAACAGTAAACCCTTATCAACAATTTTTCATCAATCCTCTTCAACAAAACGAAGAAGAAAGATGCTCTGTAATTGTGAAAAATGTGGATAGGCTATTACTCTGTAATTGTTACCGTTTAATTCAATTCATGTTTGAATTGGACTTAATTACAGAAATTTTTTTAAAAAAAAAAAAATCAATTTTTTTTAGTATTCTTATTTTCAGATCTTTTATTTAAATTAAGTTAATACACATTTTTCTTTAACTTCATTCATTGTTTTTTCTCTTTTATTTTTCTATTGATTTTATTTTTTTGTCTTTTGTTTTGATTTGATTTCAAATCTAATTCCAAATTTCTTATATTTAAAATAAGTTAATTTTGAACGGATATCAAAATAAGTGAAGAAATCAAATAAAACATAAAAAAAAAACACTAAAATTAAAGGACACTTTTAATTATTTTTTTTAAAAAAAAAAATACACATAATTTTTTAAAAATAATGAAAAGTGAAAACATGATAAATTATTTTTTTAAAAAAGTTTAATGTGAAAAGAAATTAAAATAAATATTTTACAAAGAAAAAATAAAAAATAATTATATATATATAAATTTTAATATCAATAAATATGTAAACTAACTAATTATAAAGAAAAAAAGTCAACTAAATACAAATTAAAAAGTTTTACAACATGTTAACATATGCACATTATGTAATATGGTAAAGCATGTAAACATCACGTAGTAACCATAGCCTAGTGGATAAGGTGATTTCCAATTCTAATAACAATTGTGGGGTTTTTTTTTTTTTTTTAAAAAAAAGATGTAAGGTTCTAAGGCCTCCTTTAATAAAATAAAAGTTATGTACAAAAGATAAGGTAGATAAAGACTTAGCCCAAAACAAAAACAAAGTAACAAGAGAATCAAAATAAAAAAGGCATAATACATAAACATGACCCTTAACTTGGCGTCATCTGACAATTATGACATTTAACTTTGGATGTGCACAAATAGGCACTTAACTTGTATAAAATTGAACAAATAGACACATTCATCCTACATGACACCCTATATAGCAATTTTACGTCCTACGTGGCATCCTACGTGTATTATGTCATGTAGGACATGTGTGTTTACTTATTCAATTTTATACAAGTTTAAGTATCTACTTGTGCACACTCAAAGTTGAAGGACATATTTGTCCGTTGAAGTCAAGTTAAGGGTCATGTTTATGTAGTATGCCAACAAAAAATAAAAATAAAAATAAAACAAAACAGGTACCTGCCTAAAATGAAAATAGAAAAGGGAAAGTGAAGTTTGGAAATGAACTTCTTGCATCTACCACTTCAGATCGACAACAACTTTCCAGTGGGACTCATCCTCCATAACTAACCTTACACAGATCATCGCTCCACTTCTTGAATAATTCTCCAGTTGTATCAACAATTGTGGGTTCAAATCCTTTTTGTGAATCTATCTTTTGCGAAAGAAAAAAAATGCAACATAAAATGATACAATATGAAATGCATTTTTGTAATATTTCATTTCATATCCTTATTGTGAAATGCATGTTTATAAATAAAATGATACATCATGAAATGCTAAATGACACTATGTTCACAAAAATTTTGTACTTTTAGTTTTTTTATGATTAATTCAATTGCAATAAACTAATTTGAAAAATATAAATCAATTATTTTCGTTATAATATTAGGTAAGAACATATGTTTATTGATTAATATATTTTCAAAAGACAATATGTATCTTAAATATTGAATTAGCATCATTTATAAAGTTTCTTGTTTGTCTAATATAAATTTTAAATTATGAACTTTTATTTTTAAAATTTAATAATGTTAGATTATAACTGTGCAACAAAACTGTACATTTGTAATAAAGATTTTCACTCCAGCAATAAGTAAATACATTTTGGTGTTAATGTTAGTTTCTTATCGTGGATATTGAAGTTTGGGTCTCATGGGAAGTGTTAAAAGATTAATGTCATGACCCGAAATCCTAAGTCATGATGGCATCTATCCGAACACCAATCGCAAAGCATTTCATCGTTCCTAGTCCATTTCTTTAATCGAAAATAGGAAGTAAAAGCAAAAAATAGAAACTAGCCATTAAGAAAGCGATAGAATAAAAGAGTGCAAAAGGTACGAGCTACAACCCCTACAATTTGGTGACATGAGTACAAAGCTTGTAATTTTCTCTCTGTAGCACACCCGATCACCTCAAAAACCACACCATCCATTCCCGCAGGTCATAAATAGTATAATAAGGCTACAAGGAAGGCCAAATTGGAAAACAAAGTTCAAAAACACAAAATGACTATGCGGGTTGTTACATATGTATGTTGAAAATATACATATATCTTTTCGAGTGAGAGTTGTAATTGATAGAAAAATTTCTCATTTAGAATTATTATCATTTCGAATCGACCCTATGTAAAGCAATGACGAGAGTTGGTCTTACCATACCAGCCTCCACGCTCACTCAACAGAAAATCAGAGTCCAATATATTAATCAAGAATCAATAGAATATTAGGATAGAGGAAAAAATCAGCTGAACTCATAGTCTACTATCACAAGTTAGATCAGTTCAACAGGTAAGAAGTCACATAAAGCATACCAGCTGATATTAAGCAATACATATGATATGCTGGCTAATGCACCAATACACACGCACCGACTTTAGGCTGGTTGTGCTCCATTGGGGACTCGCGAGGTCCATGTACTGCCTTGAGATCTTTCCGGTAGGCTATCGGAGAAAAACCAAATGAAAGGAAACTGTATCTCAATACCTTTGGATCCTGTCCTTAGGCTATTAGAAAGGAGCCATATGATTCATCAATGTACTATGTATGTGAACTCATACGAAAGCATGAGTAAATGCCCCAGATATGAAAAATATATGTCATGAACATATATAAATGCCTTGAAACATTTATTTTTTCTCTGTTTTACAGGGAAAAAAAAATGCTATAATAGATGGAATGTACAGTATGTAAAATAGTTGAATGAAACACTGGTTAGACTGAATATACTTAACTGAAAGATTTAACTCAGAAAAAGACTGTAAAATAGATAACTATAAAGTAAAACATGCAAGTGTATTGAAAATCAATAAAACTTTACAACTTAGTCGTATGCAATGGCATCAATGCTAAAATACAATACTTTTACTTTTCTTGGGGAGTTCCTCTAACGGACAATCATCACTATGAGCCTCGTGATAATACAAGGTCTTGCCACGTTGCGAGAGCCATCCAATACTTTATCAGGGTAAAGGACGAGATGCACTAATGGATCCAATATCTAAGCCCTTACAACCCGAATCAACAACATGATCCTATCCTACACTGACTGCGTAGTTATGGGGTTTGGATTATCTAATTTGTACTCAATTCGGTGCTCAATACTACTCTCAAAGCATGAAATAGTGCTCAATAAATGAAAATAGTTTCATCGTCAAATCTTACCTTGGATGATAGATGAACCTTGGAGGAAGTTAGTTTCTTGAAAACTACTATTTCTAGGGTAAATTTTTTAACTAGGAAGCTGGTGAACTACACCTTTGGGGGTTATTAAAAGGCTTTAGACACGTGCTAGCATGCATCAAATTCTTTTTCTGGTTGTGCTTTCATGACCGTATCCCTTCCTATTAATTATCCCCTTCAACCTCTGTCAAATCTGCAAATCAGAAGTAGAAACTACTAGACACATGTTAGTTGAATGCACCATCGCCCAGGCCTTCTGGAACCATAATGACAACTCCAACTGGATCCTTGCTATTCAATCCTTATCCCCTACCCTCCCCAACCATCTTATTAATTGGGACACTCTTTCCCCTTTCTCCATTTGACATATATGTCTAAATAGGAACCATAATATTCATAACAACACAACACGCTTAATCTCCATCGATCATGTCCTAGCTCGTGCGATCAGATTTACCTACTCTTCTAACTTCCACTCTACTAAAAACACGGTCACTAGTACTATTCATATCCAGTGGTTTCCCCTCCAAAAGCACCACTCCAAGCTTAACATTAATGGTTCCTTTAAAACCTCATGGTATTTGGGGGTGTCATCAGAGATGAGCTTGCTGGAAGATTAGGTTCTACAAAAAGAAAAAGGAATCGACTCAATTTACATGGAACTCCTTTCTCTTTTAAAGTGGACGCAACTTGCTTTGCTATAGAAATTACTCCCTTTGGAGTCCAAAATAGACTCTACAGAGGTAATAACTCTCTTAACAGATAACACCAATACACTTTATAATACACTTCTCTTATTTTGCAGGTGCTATCCGAAGGATCCGACATAACTTCAGGAAGGAAACAAAGTCGCTAACGCTTTAAAAAATTATGCAAGGATAGATAGTACTACTGAAGACTATATCTCTTTGAGCCCACCTCCATGGGTATATAGTGCAATCTCTACATGAAGATAAGGAAGGACATACTACCACTAAACATGGGTCCTCTAGTATTTGTTCTAGTCTAGCTAAATTTCGGAATACCAATATCCCAAATCAAATATGCTACTAGACTAGAAACGACATTGTAGACCTGTTCGAACCATGAAAACACCAAATCAAGATGTCTTAACCAAATGTTGACCGAAGTCAACTCTTAAGTTAGAAATTTCAAAATTTCCATCCAACAACTCAAAACTCGTCCGAAATTTTTTGGGACCCAAACCAAAAATCCAACCAACCCAAAAATCACCTGTCAAAGATGATAGAACTATCAAAATTCTATTTCAAGCTCGTCTTCAAGAAAAACCCTTAGTTGAGTAAGTTGAGTGACTTTGAAGTTATAAAAGAAAGTTGAGTGACTTTCTGTGAAAAGAACTATTAGTTAAATGACCATTTGTACAACTAGTATAATTTATCTGCCCCCTTCTTAAATTTTCCTCTCAACTCCGGGAGAAACTAAATCATGCAGCAAAGAGTTAGCTTATAGAGGGTGGCTTTCCTTTTGCAGAATATTCAATTGAATCCTAGTATTGCAAAATGCATATTTTTATGATAGTGTCACTCGAAGTGTCGTCTTTCATTTTCCATCAAATTAAGAAAAGCATTTTGTTGTCTC
Source organism: Solanum gracilifrons (assembly GCA_029582605.1). Classification (NCBI taxonomy): domain Eukaryota; kingdom Viridiplantae; phylum Streptophyta; class Magnoliopsida; order Solanales; family Solanaceae; genus Solanum; species Solanum gracilifrons. Next base: position 19,225 of record JAJOOH010024127.1, on the reverse strand, counting down.
TTCTATTTCCAAAGAAGCTTCATACTATCCGGCTTCAGACCTCTCTTCTTTATAAGATCCTCGACATCTAGTAGGTAACTCCTCAAGCCTTCTCAATGTTTCACCTCCTTCTGCAATAACTTTGCCAAATACTGCCTCCTTGAGGTGCATGTCAAGGGAGCTTTGAAATTATGATGAATCATATTTCCTCCAAATTGAAAGGATTCACCACATGTTTTACCTCACTATATTCACCAACATATTAGACATCATGAATATTGAATGCAGAACCAAACAAGGAATTGTAATACTAAGAAATGCAAAGGAGACGGAGCTCGTGCGTTGTCCCTTATACACCTCATTCAAGCGAAAAATTCTCGCAATCGTAGTAAGGTCAGAGATTAATTTCCTTTTATGGACGAGGTAGAACAAGATCATATTTTTCTCTAAGAAACCCATAAAGGACAAAGGAGAGATGTTAACGATTTAATGAAAAGAAGAGTCACATTAAAAATTTTTTTGAACAAATATGTGATTATTATGGAAAGACATAAACAAAGGGCTGGAGCCAATGGTTTTTTTTCCGCAAACACACTTATCTTGTAAAAATTCCACTTTACTTGTCAAATATTTAGCTTGCTCAATTAGTCATGTAAAAGTTTTGTGGGAACTCGTCTCTGCCCCAGAGCTCCCACCACCCATCCCTAGGCGTCGTGCCCAGAGGCCCTCCACCCCCCGCCGCGAGGCCCTCCACCCGCCTCAAGGCACCGCCCCTGCCCTGCCTTGAAGCACGGCCCCCCGCTCGCCTCGAGGCGTCGTGCCTCAAGGCCCCCTGCCCCCGCCTCGACTCCATTTGCAACACCTGCATAATATGTAAGTCTTAGTGCCACTGGAATGTTTAACACTTGCAGGTTCTGTGAATCAAGGATATGTACCTCCTTCTTGAAGTAAGTGTTGTCTGACTCTTCTTCTTGAGGTGCACATATCTCCTCATATTTTCTGCAATATTCATTTCACATATAGATATGCTTGTAATATTTGAGGAAACAAGAATATGAAAAGCACTCTAGGAAAAATTTGTAAAGATCATGGCGAAAAGATATGCAGTAGAGGTCAGAAGGTAGTTTTTTATGATGCGATCATCATGCAAGCTACTCCAAGCAACTATAGTTAATTGACTGGCTTGTTGAGGTAAACTTCTAATATCTTTTTTCTCTAAAGCTTTGTCCCTGATGGAATATCAGTATATTGAAACTTATGAACAAATATCGATCCTAGCATGCATGCTAGGATTTGTCTTTTTGTACTTTCGGCTAGTACAATGATCAAAGATAAAACATGTTTGATAACAAATGTTAGTAAAACTGCAATTCAGTTAAAGTTAGCAGCAAACCATGTATGCATACCTGCAACACAAAACATATATGAACTCCACATGTTTAAGAAACAGTTAGATATTGCATGTAAAGTGACTCGCCTAACCTCCAAGTGATTCACCGGGAATTCTATCCTTGACGAGTCAATATCTTCCCTCTCTGTTATATAATCCACCAGTTTTATCAAGTTCCACACCTTCAAAATTTGCAGATAAGTATTATTTTCAGAGGTTAGATATTAGATAATAAGTACTGCGGTTTGAGACGAAAACTGTACTTTATCAACAACAAATCTCCATTTCCTTACCGTATCATTTATGAATGGCATTGTATCACCTTTTTTCCATGAAAAAAGTAGTTAAGGCTGATCAACTCAATCAAATAGTAGCATCCAAGCATTCAGAGAAGGAAATTAGTACAGCTAGTTCAGTTCTTGATTTTTCCTCCTCCTTAATATGAAGCCAATAATAACAGGGTATTAAGTACTCTCCCATATTGTTTATACTCCGAATAAGCAAGTACTTGTATAGGCGCAACAAAATGGATACGTCAAAACAAAAAGGCCAAAGGTTTTGCTAGTAAATGCAGAATAATTGTACATTACTACAAATTTAGGACAGTTGACCAATAGCCTATTGGACCTAAGTGTACCTTTTTGTATGAGAAGATAACCAAGAGTAAAACTGAAGCAAAGAGCAAATGCACATGTTTAAACATCACGCTATGTTGTCATATTGGTGTCCATGGTATCGAGAATCAATTGCTACAGCTATGTATCCCCTCTAAGCATATGCCTGAATCCAAAAAAGAAAAAAGAGAATCGTACATAGAATTGTCATTCATTGCTTCTGCTTGATGGTAATGTGGGGAGTACTTCTAAGAAAACAAAATATCACCTATAGTAATGCCCTTAACCACTCTTCGTAACCACTCTTTACATTTATTTGTACTATGCAGGAAGACAATAGCTGGCCTCTTTTTCTTATCGGTTTCCTTCATGCTTAATACTAAGACAGGCAACTGCCCTAGCTCTCCTTCCTCGAAACAGTGAGTTCATGGTCAATACTTATAGCTGGAGACATTGAGAACATTACTTCTAAAACATGAGTATTCCCACATATATCTCCATTCAATAAATCAGATACTTTTTGTAATGAAAGATATATAATTGAAGCAGCCACTTAATTTGACTGCTATGCTCAGTATTTTTTAATTATCGCAGAACCACTGCATAGCGAGCATCCAATTCAAAGAGCTGAAAAGAGATAGAGGGTAAACATTTTTATACCTCGCAGGCCCATTGTAGTACATAATTTATCAATGTTGACAATTTTATTCCCTGATTCCAAGTCCACAAGTACATCTCTCTTGCATATAACTGCGGCAGGAATAAAAAATATATAAATTTTATAAATAGATGTGATAGTTAAAATGAAATGCTAGAACAAGGACTACTCTGATGAAAAGATCAAAACCTGCTGCTTTGACATGTTCTGAGATGTAGAGGGTGCTACATGCCTTCTTCTGACGGAATTAACTGTAGCCGATTAATTCATGGTCATCTATGTATTCGACCTTCGGACTTCTCACTGTGTCAGAAGTTGACATAGATTCATCCATGGAGACTAATGATCCATCTGAGTGAGATGGAGATATGCCCATGCTGCAAGTGGCAGGAACAGGAATGACAGTGATCTTAGGCACAACAGCATCACTGCTTTGAATAGAAACAGGTTTTGCTGCTTGGCATAACAACATTACTGTTGCAAGTAGAAAAGTTCTTCTTAATGCTTACAATCATAGATGTACATGGTGCCTTCCAAAGCCTAAATGATTCCAAGTTAGTCACAACTTCAGATACAAGAAGAAATTTTTTTCAATTCACTCACATTGCAAAACAACTTATTAAGTAAAAGGTTCATCAAACTGTGAAAACTCAAAATTATCAAAAGTTGCTTAACTTCTTCTGCTCATTTGTGTAAAGATAAATTTTGTCCTTGACAAATTAAGAACAGTAATAAAATCATTTAAGGAGACTAAAAAAGCAGGAATTGGTCCACTGGTCCACAGGAATGATATGCTAAACAATTCATGACAATCTAGAATTCCACTTTTCCAATTCATGATTGTCCAATGATACTATGTCCATTTGAAAAAAAGCAAAAACTTTTTTTCAACCTAATAACATAAACATTAGAACTTTCTTCAAATGTTCAAAAAGCAAAGTGAACAGATGAACAAAAAGCATGAATTGGGGGAAGATGTTTCAAATTTTCTATTCATAATACTTTTTAACCATTAAAAGAAAACATAGTTTTTAAAAAGATAAAACAAATCCCTTGATAACTAAAGCATTTCCTGCTAAAAACAGTGAGCTTGTTTATATACAAGGGAAGTCAATAAACAAAGAATTCAACTTCCAAATATCACAATCTTGCCTAAGAGTGCCGGCTTTACTCCTATTCTGAGTGAAGGAGAATGCAAAAGGAGAGTCAAGGTAAGGTCTAGTAACTAGGAGTTACTGAATATTTGTTATGACTTATGAGAACTGTACAAAGGAAATGCCAACATTTGTCTCTGTATTCATTTGGATCTTAGCAGATTGAATATGACTTCTTCATCGTCCGATAATGAGGAGGACTCCATAACGTGGGATACAGTAGTTAGTTTTTCCGCCTTTATATTTGCTATATCTTGTAACATTATGAATTGGTGATCATTTGCGGTACTGAGTTTATTCAAGTTAATGTATTGCTCTTTCTTGTCATACTCAGAAAGGAATTCCTGAAGAGGATGAAAAAGATTATGAACCTGAGCCACATGTACACATTGTGTCAAATAAAAAGAATCAAGAAAACAGTTCATCCTATGTAGAAGCCAGGTCGAAAGTCAAGCAAATTAATACAAACCAAAAGCAATCTCTCAAGGCCTTCCCTAAAGTGGAGTTCCCTAAAACTCCTTATTCACAAGAGCCTTCACCAAAAAGATCATATACCCCCTCGAGAAAGAACAGTTTGTTTCAAACCCCTACTTACATGATTTTTTCCTATCTGGTTCCGAGACATTGCTTACACATGCAGGTGCAACATGAAACTGTGGGGAAAAGAAATGCTCCTAGGTGGAGCCTTAGTCAATCATTAGAAAAAGGGTATGTCTGTATAAGTCACGTTCTAGTTTCTAACATAGGAGGTGATCAAATTTTCCTAAATCTCTTTGAACATGACAGCTCTCTGGATAATAGTGATGAAGGAAGTCTCAGCTGCATTTCTCTCCCATTGTCAGATAATTAAGTTGACTGCTCCATCAAGGCCACCAAAAGATTTTGTCTGTCCAATAACTGGACAGATATTCAATGATCCCGTCACCCTTGAAACCGGTCAAACATATGAAGGGAAAGCCATCCAGGAATGGATAAATAGATGTAATACAACATGCCCCATTACAAGGCAGTCTTTATCTGCAGCTACTCTTCCTAAAACCATTTATGTCCTGAAGAGACTGATAACCTCTTGGAGGGAACAACACCCCTGATCTAGCTCAAGAGTTTTCCTACTCTCAAACACCGCGAAGTTATTTAAACATTCTGTCTTCAAGAGAGAGATCATCTGAGTCTACATTTAATCATCCCAATCATAGGAGGATAGAGGAAATCGTGGATCAAAGATCACAAAGATTTATGCGAGCAGTTGTATCAATGTCGTCACCTACTAGAGTAATTTCTCAATGCAATTATCAATAACTTAAAACCTTATAATTGCACTAGGTGAATTTCAAATTCTAAATACACTAATTATTTATATTTATTGATACTTCATGCTCTATGTAACAAACTTAATATAAAGTGGCTGAAAAAAATTTCACATACATAATTTTAGTTACATCAACGAAGTCATTTGTTAAAAAATTGATCCACAACAATAAATATCTATAAAGACCAAAATCATATGAGATTCAGTATATTTTTCATGTTGTCCTTTAATGCAAACATGCATTTTATTTTGTAAATTTAAATTCTCGACAAGATTTAAATTATCGTAGTCTAAACTATTTCTTTTTTCATATGCATTCAAATGATTTAGATAATAGAACACAGAGTAAGGAAAAATCGACGTTGAGTTTCCAAAATTTAGACAAAAAGAGAAGATAATTTTGGTGAAGAAGGTCTAAAACAAATCTTAATCATTTGTATGACTATAAATTATTTCATTAATGACAAAAGGAGAATTACAAACTAAAATTGTTTCTAATTAATATGAAAAAGTAACATTCTTTTGTTCCTTCGCCCCTCTCACTATCATGCTTGAATTCACGATTCGTAATTCTGGTTGAGGGTACTTGCTACTTATCTAAATTTAAAATCTTTCTTGTCCGAATAGATCAACAAAGGAATTAAATTCAGACCTTCCTGGTGTGTCTAGTGCATAATTAGCGATTATTTTCTTCTTGGTAAACATATTGTATTTGAACTTTGCAATAGCTGTACATTTGTAATTTCGTTGTAATTACACTGTGACAAATAAATAGATCAGTGTAATTACTAGGTTGTGTAATTACTATCCACACCAATTTCAATTAACACGTGACTTTCCAAATAGATCCAAGGGTAATATCATAATATTATTGCGTGCCAAGTAATGGACAACTATTGGATAGATGAAGTAATTATAATATTTAATCTTGCTTGTGTTCCCCTGTGCACCGCCGGAGACCAACAGCGAACAACGACGACGGATGCCGATGAACGACGACAGAGTGAAGGTTCTATTGCTTCTCTTTTTCATTTTGCTCCTGCTCATCGAGTAAAATCTCTTTATAACTAATATTTCTCTCATAGAAACTTAAGCTCAAGCTCTGAGAAACACTCAATTATACTATTAGACACACCGAAAATGATGTCATGCATGTATTCTGAGATATTTCTCCTTTGAATTTGAGTGCTTTTAGTGCCTTTCTTAAGGCATTACATAAATGTAGTACAATTAAGAAAATTAAAGGCTCAAGTAGTGTTGTTCTTTCTCCAGATTTTTAATAGCAATTGTTGATTTTGGCAAATAGCATAGTTTTGTGTTTTATTGTTTCCACACCCATAGTTTTGATGAAGATGTGATATCTCCTTGTTCTTAGAAAGAATGGCGGAGGAAGTTGCTCAACAAATCTAAATTCAGACTTTAATTTTTAAGAAAATTGAAACAAAATTTATTATTCAGAAAGTAGGCGTGAAAGTACCATTAGTGTAAAAAACGAACAACTACATTCAATTCCAAGCTAGGTTGCATCACCTATATGAATTACATAGGAAAAGAGCAAGATATTTATGATAAGGAAGAAAAACTGACTCAGATATAAAGCTAAATGCATTCGGGAGGACAATTGTACTTTCCTGATTCTTCTAGTCATGGGATCTGAGGTCGTCGTATATATCCTATTAAGCTATTTATGTTTTCTGGATAGTGCCAGCATAAGATTGACTTGGAATTCAAAGATTTTGCACTAAAAGTTATGATCAATTTATACTCGAGGGCTCTTTAATTGGATCTTTCAGATTACTTTTTGTTCCTACCTCGACTATTTCCTTCTTATTCTTTTAATTTTTCAATTATACTGGTTGGACTTGGTCTAGACAATTTTTTTATTTTTGGGGGTGGGGGGCAGGGGTTGTCTTTAGTTGAGTTGTTGCTGTGGATGGTATAAGGCAGGACTTGCTGGTCGAATGTTGGTCTGTCAGAATGAAGTCGACTGTAAAGTCACTTGAAAGATTATTCCGTAAAACCTCAGGGTCCTGGCACTACTTTCTTTTTCTTTTATATTTTCTGTACTGTTTGAAACAGTTGCGATCGCAATGATGAGTAGTCATATTCTAAAATGATGTGTCTTTTAGACCTCCTTAGGCCCTTACTCTGTTAAATTTCATATCTACAACATGACCTATTTTTCAAGACTTTAACTAATATATGCTTGACATCAAATATATAAACTAGTCAGCAAACTAAAATGAGTTTCTTTTCAGTTGCCTAACGTCTGGTCAAGTGGTCTGAATTCTTAAAAATGTGGAATTTTTATATCTACAGCCTCGGATTAGATTCTTCTTTTTCTATAGCATATGTGCATATCGACTTTTATCTAGAAGCTAGCTCCAGTGGTCTTCAGTTTTAAATGGAAAAAGAATAAAATATATATGAAGGTTTGCTACGATTTACACTTAATAGTTACTTCACCACTTGGTGTGAAAGGAAACTCTGCAAGCTACTGATTTCTTTGACAGATTTTCCTTGATAAGAAAATTTGATCGCAGTTTTTGTTATTATTTTGTTTCAATTGTCAATTAATGCTAATCCTGTAGTTGTGCATGATCCGTTGAGGTTCAATCAAGGTGGTCATGCTGACTCCTTTTCTTTTACAAGGAACACAATGCAAAATGGAACTGCTGAGGTAGCTGTCTACAATTCCAAGGTTGTTAACATTATGCAAGAAGTTTGCACCAGTTGTATCATTTCATCTTGCTGGAAATGTAATCTGTAAATTAGTGCTTTCGGAAAAATTACTTATATACACAACATTATTTAACATATTTTCTATTATATCCCATCTTTTTCAAAATATTACTAAAATCTCCTTTTTTACTCCCTTTAACCTAACTTCCGGATACATAACTCCCCATCTCCTAATTCATGTTTATCTCCCCTTTTTTCACTCCTTCAATCACTCCCTATTTTCTCTTCCATAATCTTATCACTTCAATTTTGAATTTCAAGATGTTTCTCACTTCAGTCAAACGAATTCATCCTTTTAGGTTATTTTAATTTCCTTTTTTTAACTCATAGTTCATACTTTTTTTTTCTTCATTTAAATTTTGATACATTATGGATGATGCTCCTTCATTCAATATAGAGATTACCCAAATAATGTAATCTAACACTAATCGTGTTTAGGACAATGAGGATGTCGATTGGGCTGAAAATAGACCGAAAAAATTGCATGATCCTCTAGTAATGGACAATGTGAGTATCGAGAATGTGAAGAAGGACGTGTCTTCTTCTTCAAAAGCGAGGGTTGAAAAAAACCCTAAAAAAAGGGGTAGAAAAGTATCATCTCCAATTTATCGGCCTAGTCTACCCAAGGTAATGAGTTTCGATCTATTTCTGTGTTTTATTTGCTGTTCAATCTTCCATTTAGTTGTCTATTTAAATATATGATACATAACTGAAAAATTAATGTTATCATATTACAATGTATAATTATTCAATTTATTTTTTGATACATAAAACACTAACATTGTCAAGTTGTTCTCAATGTATCAAGATATAAATACAAGATAATGTATTGTATTATGTATCAGTCCCAACATATCATATACATGATACAAAAATATAATGTTGAGTTGTTCTCAATCTTTTCACTAAGTGATACAAAAAATTTGTCACATATTGTTCTCAATGTATCAAGTTGTAAATATACTGTTATGTATCAATCCCAACTAATGACATATATTATGTTGTAATCTGCTTATTTAAGTATCAAGCCCAACTTATCATCTACATGGTACAAAAATAACATCATTGAAGTTGTCAAATATAAATTTATATTGAGTTTCCAAATTCAAATATATGATTTATACAGTTATTAAGGTCTAGTGTGTTTCATATACAAATATTAATATTATGTATCAGATACAAATATAATAGTCATTGTAAATTCAATTGTCCATTATTCAACATATATCATGTTTATATTATTTTATGTGTTTAACTGTTGTTCATTTGTCTCATTATAGTCTGTGAAATACAAGATAAAACAAATTCCTACCCACTCTTTGAGGTTTGGTTCGACCTACAACATGGATTTTGTAGAAGATTTGAATTTGTCCATAGGAGTTAAGGGTATTGAATTATTTAAGAATACAATTTTCGGTCCATATCTCAATATTCCTAACTGCAATTACCAAGGGCAAATAACAAAGTGTCTGCTACTACTTGAGCTGGAGCAGGATAACATAGATGAGCTCCATATTCGTCATGCAAGCGGGAATATTTTGCATTTCACTATCAAAGAATTTGCGATTATTACTGGTCTGAAATGCACAGGGAATGTTGATGAGTTTAGATATCCTGATTCCACTCATAGCAAGTTGATTCAAAGATACTTCCCTGAGTCAAAAGATAGTGTAAACAAGGGTCGTTTAGTTCAAAGATTTATGATGGGTGAATGGGAGAACAATCAGGATGCCGTTGAAATGGCAATCTTATATTTCATTCACACGTTTGTTTTTTCCCAACTTGGTGACACAAATATACCTATCCACCATTTCTTTATGGTTGAAGACGGAAGGTATCAAAAATATCCATGGGGACAAATTGCATTCTCAAAATTGATGAAAACATTGAGACAAAAGTTCACCAAAGAAAAGAAGTTGTATCGATTAGCCGGAATGCCATATTCTCTTAATGTTTGGATATATGAATGTGCCTCTGTAATCAGTGATGAAATTGCTGTCAAAGAGGGCAGTTATATACCGAGGATATGCAACTGGCGAGTTGTGAGGGTCAAGCCAAAATTTGACATGTTTATGTCTAGCATCTTCACTCAGGTAATGTTTGTTTTGATCAAAATTTGACATGTTAATGTCTAGCATCTTCACTCAGGTAATGTTTGTTTTGACAGTGTACAGTGAACAATTTTCACTTCATATTATTGTATTATTTTTGTGATTAGTGATTCATAATCCTGTTTATTATGTTAATTTACATATGCAATCCAGAATGCTTGCAATGATATACATCCAACAACGGAGGAAATGACAGCACTTGATTTGCATGCTAATGTTAATACTTCTCCTTCTGAACCTCATACTTCAGCTGCCAAGTCCAAGCAGGTTCAACCACAAGACCTTCTCAAATTTGAGAACTTTTCTACTAATCATACGGATCAATTTTTAAGGAGATCAAGACGCATGTCTACTACATCATCTACACCCCCTCCAAAGAGGAGAAGGAATGCTCATCCAGCCAAACCAAAGGTTACTCAAGTTAACCAACCAGAACAATTGGTTGTGCAAACAAAACAAAAAATTCCAATTCCAGATTCAGGTGGTAATTTATTTGATATTCATGGTCCTTCATTTGATCGTAAAGAATCTTCTGATAAATCAGGTATTAAACAAGTTAAGAAATACCTGAAGAAATACGTAAGTGATTGTAATAATTAGTTTTTAATATGTATATTTGTACAATAATTACATATTAACTTATTTTTATATATTTTCAGGTTGACAAAAAATTTCAGCATTTAGAGGATTTAATCAAATTAAACCACATCGAGTTGGTGAATGCTGTTCGGAATCGAGATAAGCAAGAAGAAGAGGTAGTAGTTTATTTATCAAATACTTACCGTTAAAACAAATTTCTTTGTTTGATATGTATCTTTTTTTCTTCATGAAGAATATTGTTGGCACATCTATTCCAACTACCGTGTCAGGTTTTCAAGAAGGCCATTTTGCCCACCCACCTAGCACTGACCAGATGTTTGAACAACGGAGTTCATCGATTGCGATGGACTTTCCCAACAATGATCCAATTGAGGTAGATGTTGTGGAGGCTCAAGAACAAAATCATATTTCCGAACAGAAGGCTATAGAAGTAAGTATATGATACGTATTTTTTTTACAGGTTATTCAATATTGATACATTAGTTCTTATAATGGATCAAATACACATTTATACCCCCCCGCCCACCACACACACTTGTTTGATACATTGATTTATTCAATATTACATTTTATTCAGTTTATCTTAGTGTATCAGTCTAATATCTTTTTTTTTTTGGTAAATTGTATCAGTCTAATATCAATTTTTAAAAATATGTAGTTTATATTGATACAGTATTCAGTCTAATATCATTGATACATTAATTAATTACTGATAATTTTATATTACAAATGTAGGATGTTGATACGTGCAAGGATAAAGAAGGCATGAATGATGTATCAGATCTTCCACACACAACAGATGTTCATGATAAAGCAAGTGTATCTAAGAAAGATAATGTAGGTTCAAATTTATGTATATGATACATTAATTTATCAATGTATTATTATATCATTTCTCATCCCTTTTTAGGAATATGAAGCAATTGGAGGCTCCAAAATATCTCAACAAGAAAATTTGGATGAAGTACAACATAATGCCATTAAATCAGATGCAGTTGTAGGATCGAATGATAAATCAGTAAATATTACAATAATTTATCGCATTTTGTAATTGTTTGCTCATTCATCTAATTTATATTATACTTGTTTCAAATCATATAGGATTCTACAACTTCGAACTCAATACCATCTGATACTCAAGAAGCAGTAGATGCACTCCTTTATGGCCTTCGCGCTCCTATGAATGCTCAACCTCTGCAAGCTGTCACTCCCCAACAGGTAACTGGTATCCATGATCTGATATCGGACATCATGTTACCTATGTATATAATAGGAAATGAAATAGTGGTGCATGAAGAGTCAAAGACTCTTGTTCAACGATTGAGACCGTCATCAAAAATGTTTCAATTACCATACTTGGCTAAATTTGGGTTCAGTAACATGTTAACATTGCCCATTATATAATATAGTAAAACACATAAACATCATGTAGTAACCATAGCCTAATGGATAAGGTGACTTCTAATTCTAATAACAATCGTGGGTTCGAATCCTTATTGAGAATTTGTTTTTTTGCAAAAAAAAAAAAATGCAGCATAAAATGATATGACATGAAATGCATGTTCGTAATATATCACGCCATATCCTTATTGTGAAATGCATGTTTGTAATAAAATGATACATCATGAAATGCTAAATGATGTTTTATGTATAATATTTTTTTTTTGTCAAAGCATTTCATGATGTTCACACAAATCTTGTACTTTTAGTTTTTTTGATTAATTCAATTGAAATATACTAATTTAAAGAATACAAATCAATTATTTTCTTTATAATATTAGGTAAGAACATATGTTTATTGATTAATATATTTTCAAACGATAATACGTATTTTACATATTTAATTTAGTATCGTTTATAAAGTTCCTTATTTGTCTAATATAAAATTTAAATTATTAACTTTAATTTTTAAAATTTAATATAATCAATCTTATGATTACAATTGTGCAACCAAACAATACATTTGTAATTATACTACGACAAACAAATATGTCAGTGTAATTATTAGATTGATAATTATTACCTACACTATTCCAATTACTAGGATCTAAGTGGCTTTCCAGACTTACCTTTAATATTTTCAAAAGATAATATAGAAATATTACTCCTATTAATTAAGTGTTATTTATGTTTATTAAGGTATGTGCCAAATTAATAGTGGACAATTATAAATTAATATAGTATATATTCTTATTTATTGTTTGACTACACATATTTATGGACATTTATTAAGCAAAGCCCTATAATTCATTTTGCTGTCAGGCAACGCGCGATTGCCTGTTTCCTCTGCATAGAATCTATCGACCCCTGTTCACCGCCGGCGACCAACAGCGAACAACGACGGGGCGAATGCCGATGAACGACGACAGAGTGAAGGTTCTATTGCTTCTCTTTTTCATTTTGCTACTGTTCATCTCCTGCTCGTTGAGTGAAATGTCTTTTTAACTACTATTTCTGTTATAGAAATTCACGCTCAAGCTTAAAAACTACGAGAAACACTTAATTATACCAATAGACACAGGAAATGATGTCATGCATGTAATCTGAGATATTTCTCCTTTGAATTTGAGTGTTTTTAGTGCCTTTCTTAAGGCATTACATAAATGTAGTATAATTAAGAAGATTCATGGCTCAAGATATGTTTTTTTCCAGTTTTTTAATAGCAATTGTTGATTTTGGCAAATCGCATAGTTCTGTGTTTGATTATTTCCACAACTACATTTTTTATGAAGATGCTAGCTATCTCCTTCTTCCTAGAAAGAATGGTGGAGGAAGCTGCTCAACAAATCTAAATTCCTGTGTAAATTCAGACTTTAATTTTTGAGAAAATTGAAACAAAATTTATTATTCAGAAAGTAGGCGTGAAAGTACCATTAGTGTAAAAAATAACAACTACATTCAATTCCAAGCTAGGTGGCATCACCTGTATGAATTACGCAGGAAGAGAGCAAGATATCTGTGATAAGGAAGAAAAACTGACTCAGATATAAAGTTAAATGCATTCGGGGGACGGTTGGACTTTCCTGATTCTTCTAGTCATGGGATCTGAGGATGTGAAGGTTGTCGTATATATCCTATTAAGCTATTTATGTTTTCTGGATAGTGCGAGCATAAGATTGGCTTGGAATTCGAAGGTTTTGCACTAAAAGTTATGGTCAATTTATACTCGAGGGCTCTTTAATTGGATCTTTCAGATTACTTTTTGTTCCTACCTCGACTATTTCCTTCTTATTCTTTTAATTTTTCAATTATACTGGTTGGACTTGGTCTAGACAAATTATTATTATTATTATTATTATTTTGGGGGTGGGGGGAAGGGGTTGTCTTTAGTTGAATTGCTGCCGTGGATGGTATAAGGCAGGACTTGCTGGTTGAATGTTGGTCTGTCAGAATGAAGTTGACTGTAAAGTCGCTTGCCAGATTATTCCGTAAAACCTCAGGGTCCTGGCACTACTTTCTTCTTCTTTTCTTTTTTCTGCACTGTTTGGAACAGTTGCGACCGCAATGATGAGTAGCCATATTCTAAAATGATGCGTCTTTTAGACCCCCTTAGGCCCTAACTCTGTTAAAATTTCATATCTACAACAGGACCTATCTTTCAAGACTTTAACTAATGTATGCTTGACATCAAATATATAAACTAGTCTGCAAACTAAAATGAGTTTCTTTTCAGTTGCCTAACGTCTGGTCAAGTAGTCTGAATTCCTAAAAATGTGGAATTTTTATATCTACAGCCTCGGATTAGATTCTCCTTTTTCTATAGCATATATTCTAATCTGCATATCGACCTTTATCTAGAAGGTAACTCCAGTGGACTTCAATTCTAAATGGAAAAAGAATAAAATGTATGAAGGTTTGCTACGATTTACACTTAATAGTTACTTCAACACTTGGTGTGATAGGAAACTCTGCAAGCTACTGATTAGATGTCTTTGGCAGATTTTCCTTAATGAGAAAATTTGATCGCAGTTTTTTGTTATTATTTTGTTTCAGTTGCCAATTAATGCTAATCCAGTAGTTGTGCATGATCCGTTGAGGTTCAATCAAGGTGGTCAGTCTGATCCCTATTCTTTTGCAAGGGACACAATGCAAAATGGAACTGCCGAGGCAGCTGTCTACAATTCCAAGGTTGTTAACATTATGCAAGAAGTTTGCACCAGTTGTATCATTTCATCTTGCTGGAAATGTAATCTGTAAATTAGTGTTTTCTTGTGATTAATGGATTATCCATTCACAACTGTTACTTGAGATTTACCACATTTTTAATATTTTGCAAAATCAATCAGTCAAAAGTACCAGCTGTATACTGCAGAAACTTGAGGATGCTGTGCATGAGATGGGTCTGAAACTTAAACATCATGAAGAGAATATCAGTTTCCTAAAAGCTCAGAAGAACAGATTGGATAATTCAATCTTAGATATGCACGGTACCTTCCTTTTCGCTAAGTTCAGTGAGTAGTGTGAAGTGGTGCATGTGTAAATCTAATAGGGTCATTCTAGTAGCTATTTTTGTTGCATCGGTGGGTTTCCTTTAATCGATGAATTTACTCTTTGTATTATGAAGTTAAGTATTCACATGAGAGAACTACAATATCAAGATCTCTTTTTCACATTTTGTGTTTGTGGGTACTGTAGTTGCTCTTTGCAAGTATCAGACAGCAAGCGAATCTGGTTCTGAAAATGAGGAACTTTCCCATGTACAGAGTGAGGAGGAGACACTTGGACACATCTTTGTACATGAGAAATCTGCAGCTGGCATCTGGTACGAGCTAAAACGTCATCATGGAACTCAAGCTTCTCATCTTCCTTTGATGAAGGATGTTGTGGGAATTGTTGCTATGCTTGGGAACGTTGATGACGATAATCTTAGCAGGTTAATTTTATGCCAATTTCTGTATTTTATTGCCTTTTTAGCCATAATATAGCTGCATTACAATTTTTGCTTAGCTACATTACAGTTCTTCCCAGTTTTCTTCAGCCATGTCCTTGAAAGTTGAAATTATAGAATCTTTTGTTTCTGTCTCAATTAGAATGATGACATGTAGCCAGCTTAAGATTAAGAAGTAAAGATTTAGTTACGTAATGATATTCTTATTGATTAGAGATGTGCTTAAAACAATTGTGTGCAAAAATGGGGTTGTTTGTATATAGGTTTTCACTTCAGCAATAAGTAAATATATTGTGGTGTTAATGTTAGCTTCTTATCATGGATATTGAAGTTTGCATCTCATGGGAAGTGTTAAGGATTAATGTCATGACTCATGACCCGAAATCCTAAGCCATGATGGCACCTGCCCGAACGCCATATGCGAAGCATTCATCATTCCAAGTCCATTTCATTTATCGAAAAGAGGGAGTAAAAGCAACAAATAGAATCTATCCATTAAGAAAGCGATAGAATGAAAGAGTGCAAAACGTACGAGCTACAACCCCCACAATTTGGTGACATGAGTACAAAGCTTCTAATTTTCTCTCTGTAACACACCCGATCACCTCAAGAACCACACCATCCATTCCCGCAAGTCAAATAGCATAATAAGGTTACAAGGAAGGCCAAATTGGGAAAAGGTGTTCAAAAGCACAAAATGACCATGCGGGTCATTATATAATGTATGTAAAAAATATACATATATCTTTTTGAGTGAGAACTGTAATTGATAAACAAATTTCTCATTAAGAATTATTATTATTTATAATCGACCCTATGTAAAGCAATGACGAGAGTTGGTCTTACCATACCAGCCTCCACGCTCACTCAACAGAAAATCAGAGTCCAATATATTAATCAGGAATCAATAGAATATTAGGATAGAGGAAATAATCAGCTGAACTCAGAGTCTACCAATAGTCTACTATCACAAGTAAGATCAGTTCAACAGGTAAAAAGTCACATAAAGCATACAAATTGATATTATGCAATGCATGTGATATGCTGGCTAATGCACCAATACACACACGCCACCTGCTTTAGGCTGGTTGTGCTCCATTGGGGACTCGCGAGGTCCATGTACTACCTTCAGATCTTGCCTGTAGGCTATCGGAGAAAAACCAAATGAAAGGAAACTGTATCTCAATACCTTTGGATCCTGTACGTAGGCTATTGGAAAAGAACCATATGATTCATCAATGTACTATGTATGTGAACTCATACGAAAGCATGAGTAAATGCCCCAGATACGAAAAATATATGTCATGAACATATATAAATGCCTTTTCATCAAATCAACGCTCTAAGTTTATGGATAATCATGAATCATGAATGTCATGCCAATTGAGTGGTCATTTAACAACCAAAAAGCTCATATATCATGCTCCAACATATATTGATATGATAAATCAGTCAGATAGTCAGTATTCGACTTCTACCCTTATCATGGCACCAGTACATGCATAAGTACTCGTCATCTCACTTGTACGGAACTCCCAACGCCCTTACCCCTTCACATCAGCATTTACCAACACAAACACTTTAAAAGTGTTTAGAAAGTCTCAACTTGCCTTAAACCCCAAGCACAAAATGTCCTGTGTTCGTGGGATTTGATGTTGAGTAATATTTGTTCCTCACATTTTCTCTTACCTGCCTCCATGTTTTTGTTACACATCTCTGTAGTCTCGAAGAACATTCAGAAAAACATGAATCTCTTTCTGTTTAAATTAGTTATGATGATATGGGAACTTGGGAAGCATGCTGTTTCAAGTAGGGGAAATAATGACAGTTTTTTCTGTTGATGGTTGACATGTATATTTGATCTCTTAAATCCAGGCTCCTCTCAGATTATTTGGGACTTGAGACTATGCTAGCAATTGTTTGCAAGACGTGTGATGGTATTAAAGCGCTGGAGACATACGACAAGGAAGGTCACATAAACAAAACTTTGGGTCTTCATGGACTTGGAGCTTCTATTGGAAAGCCTTTGGATGGCCGCTTTCTTGTTATCTGTCTTGAAAAATTAAGGTTTGAGGTCAAAAATATGTTTCTTGTAAAAACTGATGCATCTCTTTTACATACATATGACCCCTTTCCTTCTTTCGGTTCATTTTAGACCATATGCTGATGATTTCATAGCTGATGACCCTCAAAGGAGGCTTGATATTCTGAAGCCAAGATTACCCAATGGGGACTCTCCACCTGGTTTTCTTGGTTTTGCTGTGAATATGGTCAACATAGACAGTGTGAACTTATATTGTGCTACAAGCTCCGGTCATGGTCTAAGAGAGACTCTTTTCTATAACCTGTTTTCCCGCTTGCACGTATACAAGACAAGAGAAGATATGCTACAGGCTCTCCCTTGTATTAGACATGGAGCCATATCCCTGGATGGTGGGATGATAAAGCATAACGGTGTGTTCTCCCTGGGCAAGAGGTAAAGAAGCTTGTCTTAAAAAGTTATTTCTCTGTATTTCGGGAACTACAGAAACAATTCTTTTCTATTTTCATCTGTTTAGAACTCAATCATGGATGACATGGAGGTGCGTACTTTTTCAGGTCGTATGGGTGGTGATACCCTAAATTTATTGATCTCCAAATAACTTGATTCTTTCTGAGTGATATACCATTATAATACCTTGTCTTAACTTTGTGCATTAGTTCTGAAGCGGATATGTTTATTGTTTATACTTATGTGATGGAGCTTTAAGTTTGTGAGTTCAGTAGTACAACCTTCATGAACTTGCTAAAATCTGTCTCTGATGGTCTCCAACACTGTGTTTAGTGTACTTTATTGTACAGCCTTCGGCCTTCTGTCGTTTATGCATACTCAGCAAGGATGCTACAAACCGTTTTTATCAATGTGTTTATTGTACTTCATTTCAATTATGGTTGACACACTATTTATCAGTGAATTTCTTCATCCAAAGATCAACAAGAGACCACACTAAATCATATAATATAATCAAGAAAGATAACCCTATCATAAAATATCTGAATTTGAGAGAGTAGTTCATGCGATTTTCAGGGATTGGACCCAAGGTTATAGTCACATACTTTTCAGCCAATTATCTTCTCTTGCGCTCTCTTAGGCAGAATGTCTCCTCCTAGGTTTATATTGATATAGCATAACTAAGTTGTCGTAAAATTATAAATTCTGAATTTAAGTTGGTGTTGTCTTTTTTTTCCTTGGAATTCTTGTGTAAAGGGAAATAAATGTGAAATTCCCAAAGAGCTCTGGAAGGTCAAATCTGCCGCAAAACTACTTCGAAATTGAAAGACAGATAAAGGAGATGAGGTGGAAAAAAGAAAGAACTGTAGAAGATATGCAGAGGGAACAGGCTTTGCTAGAACGTTCAAGGTTCAATTTTGATATAAAGAAGCAAGAGTATTTGAAGTTTCTTGCACAAAGCTCAACCTATGCAACACAGGTAATGAAACAGTAGCTTTCTCGGCTTGCAATATGCTAGTCATTGGTCAATTCTGGGCAGTTTGTGTTGCTGATAGTAAGTAGACAATGAATTTCAGTTATCTCTGAGTTGGTTCTACTAAAGGCATGGACATTTTTAACTTGATCATCATTAATATTGTCCATGAAAGATTCAGCTTTATTTGATTGGAAGTAACTTTTGATAAATGCAAGCATTTACTACTATTATGCTTAGCTGAGGATTCTGCATGGAGACAACATGAGAGTTGTATGTTTTCCTGGAAACTACTTAGTGTGTACCTTCTATGTTA